>CAUYLG010014037.1:0-52254 GCA_963573385.1 Cacajao melanocephalus | reverse complement strand
ATTAGAGAAATGCAAATCAAAACTACATTGAGATACCATCTCATGCCAGTTAGAATGGCGATCATTAAAAAATCGGGAGACAACAGATGCTGGAGAGGATGTGGAGAAATAGGAACACTTTTACACTGTTGGTGGGAGTGTAAACTAGTTCAACCATTGTGGAAGAGAGTGTGGCGATTCCTCAAGGACCTAGAAATAGAAATTCTATTTGATCCAGCAATCCCATTACTGGGTATATATCCAAAGGATTATAAATCATTCTACTATAAGGACACATGCACATGAATGTTCATTGCAGCACTGTTTACAATAGCAGAGACCTGGAACCAACCCAAATGCCCATCGATGATAGACTGGACAGGGAAAATGTGGCACATATACACCATGGGATACTATGCAGCCATAAGAAACGATGAGTTTGTGTCCTTTGTAGGGACATGGATGAACCTGGAAACCATCATTCTCAGCAAACTGACACAAGAACAGAAAATCAAACACTACATATTCTCACTCATAGGTGGGTGTTGAACAATGAGAACACATAGACACAGGGAGGGGAGCATCACACACTGGGGTTTGTTGGGGGAAATAGGGCAGGGACAGTGGGGGGTGGGGAGTTGGGGAGAGATAGCATGGGGAGAAATGCCAGATATAGGTGAAGGGGAGGAAGGCAGCAAATCACACTGCCATGTATGTACCTAGGCAGCAATCTTGCATGTTCTTCACATGTACCCCAAAACCTAAAATGCAATAAAAAAAAAGATCCCTTAAACTACATATCCTTTAGTGTCTGAGGATTTAGTTACTAATCAGAACAACTAGAATGTAAGTGGGCCTTTGATTCTGCTTGGTTAAGGCCCATGAGTGTTCGGGGTAGTCCTGGGCTTTCTGGGTCTTCGTCAGCAAACTGGCCCTGCTGGGGATGGTGGGCATAGATTCCCATCGTCTGAACCAGGGACTCTGCCACCAGGCCCCAGAGCCACCACTCACTGGATTAGATCCTCTCTTTTGGAAAATTTCAATTCAAGACAGGCAGAGACAGAGTCAGTTGGCCAACAGCATAATCTGGTAAGAACATGACCTCATACATAATCACAAAGTTTCTAGCATAGCATCATCAACAAAATAGGCTTTAATAATGCTTTTAAGGTTTAATTGAAAATCATCAACAAGTTTGCACTCTCCTGTGCAGGAGGATTTTTTTTTTTTAATTGAGACAAGTTCTCACTGTCAGTGGCTGGAGTGCAGTGGCACGATTGTGCTCACTGCAGCCTTGACCTCCCAGGCTCAAGCGATCCTCCTACCCCAGCCTCCCAAGTAGCTAGGACCACAGGTGCATACAACCACCACACCTGGCTAATTCTTTTATATTTCATAGAGACAGTGGGGTCTCTCTATGTTGCTCAGGCTGGTCTCGAACTCCTGAGCTCAAGCAGTCCTCCTGCCTCAGCCTTTCAAAGGGCTGAGATTACAGGTCATCTACTCTTTAAACAAATAAATGTGGAGCATCGGTGTTGTGGCAGGCACCAAGAAGAACGGGGATTGAGGCAGGGACCCTGACCTTGTGGAGAAGGTAGATGTGATTCAAAGAAACACGCAAGGTGGCCTGCAAGGAAACACTACTGCTTATCACAGAGAGGCACGTTTCTCAGAAAGAATTGGCTGAGAAGAAGAAACAGCCCCATCGTCCTCTGCTCCCTGCCTATCTGTGGCCTTCTTGATAGTTCTCTCCCTGGCTGCTCCTAATCACAGTTTCTCTTCCTGTCTGCCTTTCTCTGTCCCCAACTTTCATAAGTAACCAGCCCCTGTGGGTTTGTGTGGGATAAAATGTGGGAGTCTTATTAGAGAGAGGCAGTATTCAAATGAATGGAAATTCAGAGAAGGAAGTCTGCATTACTGAAGCACAGGATTCTTTTTTAAGTCACAGTGAATGTCCTCATCCTCAGAGAAATAAGCTTGAGCTGGAGTTGGAGAGCTGGCTGCCTGAGGCATCTGAGATGTAAATGTGGTTTCCCCAGATTCCGTTCGTGGTGTTAAAAAAGAAAAAAAATCAGGCTTGTGAGAGGGCCCAGATTTAGAAAAAAATAAGAAGCTGGAGCTGTAGATGAGTGGAAGACTCACTGATTCCTATAGAAATAGAGCGTTTAAAATTAACTTGGTATAAAAATAATCAGGAATATGGAGTTGATTTACTATCTATGTTTCCCATTGCTTGATTTAATTTCTGTTTTGAGAAATCCATCATGTATTCAGGTTCCAAAGACTCAATTCTAGCTCTACACTTCAGTAACCATGGCTATGGCCTCTGCTCAGGAGTTCATACATCTGGAGGCTGGGCCACTGCGGTTGCCTAGTTGACCTCTTCTGCCAGGTGGGACTTTGACCTCAACCCTGTTATCTGTGCCTGTCTGGGCAAAATTATTAGATTCTTCCTGTATTAGTCTGTTTTCACACTGCTGATAAAGACATAACCAAGACTGGGTGATTTATAAAGAAAAGAGGTTTAACATGGCTGGATGCAGTGGCTCACGCCTGTAATGCCAGCACTTTGGGAGGCCAAGGCAGGTGGATCACCTGAGGTCAAGAGTTCGAAACCAGCCTGGCCAACGTGGTGAAACCCCATCTCTATTTAAAAAAGAATACAAAAATTAGCCAGGTGTGGTGGCATGCACTGTGGTCCCAGCTACTCAGGAGGCTGAGGCAGGAGAATCACTTGAACCCAGAAAACAGAGGTTGCAGTGAGCCGAGATCACGCCACTGCACGCCAGCCTGGGTGACAGAGCAAGACTCTGTCTCAAAAAAAAAAAAAGAAAAGAAAAGAGGTTTAATTGACTCAAGTTCCACATGGCTGGGGAGGCCTCACAATCATGGCAAAATGTAAAGGACGAGCAAAGGTGTGTCTTACGTGGCAGCAGGGAAGAGAGAACTTGTGCAGGGGAACTCCTCTTTACAGGACCATCAGGTGTCATAAGACTTACTATCATGAGAACAGCAGGGGTAAGACCCGCCTCCATGATTCAATTACCCCCCGCTGGGTCCCTCCCATGACACGTGGGAATTGTGGGAGCTACAATTCAAGATGAGATTTGGGTGGAGATGCAGCCAAACCATATCACCTCCTTCAGAGAACATCTTGCATATTCCTAGAGTAGTCCAGTGACTCTGGGGCCCTTTTATTTTATTGATCTGTTTCCCCAAGGCTCACTGTTACGGCCACATATGAGAGCGCAGGCCCATGTCTTGGTAATTCAGATATCTAGCAAGTCAATATTTTTAAAAAGTTAAAAGCATAAACGAAAGCACAGAGTCTCAATTGAGAAGGCTGATGACTTTCCAGTCATCATGTCTTGTGTTTATTAAGTAATATCATGGGCATAAATTTGTTCTGAGACATGCGAGGGGCAGGAAATTCTACACTCCTTCATTCTTCTTAGTCATTTCATACCTGGCCGGGTCCCACCACCCCTGGGGTGGTAGACAATCACATCTCCCCACTTTGAGAGTGACCCATCCCTTGGACAACAAGAGGCTCTCGGGCTCCCACTGTCCTTTGGGGAAATTCCTGCCCCTGTTTCATTCCTCTAGCCCACGGCCTTGGGATCCTTGTGGGGTCAAGGGCCGTGCAGCCTTTGTGCCAGTGTCTCCTGCAGTCACTCCCCACAGCATTGTGCTGCATATGCTTTAACATTATGCTAAGTTAAATAACGCAAATCACAAAAAGACAAACGTTATATGATTACACTGCATCGAGGTCCCACCACCCAAGGCAGTTCCTGCAAATGGGTGCAGGCCCTGCTGCTCTTCATCCTCCCAGACTTGGGAAACCCTACTGCACCATGGACGGGTGCACCTCACTCCCATCACTCAGAGGCTGCCTCCTCCAGGGTAACCCAATCCCAGGTATTATAAAACTAAACTTTTAGGCGGGGCGCGGTGGCTCACGCCTGTAATTCCAGCACTTTGGGAGGCCGAGGTGGGCGGATCATGAGGTCAAGAGATCGAGACCATCCTGGCCAACATGGTGAAACCCTGTCTCTACTAAAAATACAAAAAAATTAGCTAGGTTTGGTGGCACGCGCCTGTGGTCCCGACTACTCGGGAAGCTGAGGCGGAAGAATTGTTTGAACCCAGGAGGTGGAGGCTGCAGTAAGCCGAGATTGTGCCACTGCACTCCAGCCTGGTGACAGAGCAAGACTCCGTTTCAAAAAAAAAAGAAAAGAAAAGCAAAAAAAAAGCTAAACTTTTAAAAACAAAGGCCCAATGTCCAAATGCAAAAGAATGAAGCTGGACCTCCACCTCACATCATAAACAAAAATAATGGATCAGTGACTTCAGTGTAAGAACTAAACCTGTGAAACTCTTAAGAGAAGAAGACATAGGGATAAATCTTCAGGAGTTTGGTTTTGGCAATAGAGTCTCAAATCGGACACCAAAACTTGAGAAACAAAAGAAAAAATAGATAAAATGGATTTCATCAAAATTAGAAATGTTTGCGTATCAAAGGACAGTTTCAGGAAAGTGGAAAACAAATTATAGAATGGGAGAAACATTTGCAAATCATGTATCTGATATGAATCTAGTATCGAGAATATATAAACAATTCTTACACTCACCAGCAAAAAGGCAAACAACCCAATTTTTAAATGGGCAAAGGACTCAAATGGACATTTCTCCAAAGAAGATACGCAAATGGCCAGAGAGCACACGAAAAGGTGCTAAACATCATTAGTCATCAGACAAATGCAAATCATAACTACATAAGTTACCACTTCACAACCATTAGGAAAGCTATAACCATTAAAAAATAATAAGTATTGACAAGAAGATGGAGAAACTGGAACTCTTGTGCATTGCTGGTTGGGAATGTAAAATGGTGCAGCTACTACAAAAAACAATATGGCAATTCCTCAACAAATTCAAACAAAGAATTGACTGGGCATGGTGGCTCACACCTGTAATCCCAGAACTTTGGGAGGCTGAGGCGGGCATATCAATTGAAGTCAGGAGTTTGAAACCAGACTGGGCAGCATGGTGAGACCCCATCTCTACTAAAAATACAAAAATTAGCTGGGCATGGTGGCAGGCACCTATAATCCCAGCTACTCAGGAGGCTGAGGCAGAAGAATCGCTTGAACCCAGGAGGCGGAGGTTGCAGTGGGCCGAGATTGGGCCCCTGCACTCCAGCCTGGGTGACAGAGAAAGACTCCATCTTAAAAAATAAAAAAATAAAATAAAATAAAGAATTAATGTATGATCCAGCAATTCCACTTCTGGGTTTGTATGGTACCATAAAAAACAAAAACAACGACTCAAACAAGTAACTGTACACCCATTTTTATAGCAGCGTTATTCACAATAGCCAAAAAGAGGAAGCCACCCAAATGCCCATTGACAGACAAATGGATGTATGAATTACCGAGCCTTAAAAAAGAAGGAAATCCTGCACATGCTACACCGTGGATGAACCTTGAGGACATGAAGTTAAATATGCAAGTCACAGAAAAGCAATATTATATAATTATACTTTTATGAGGTCCCTATAGTAGTCAGATTCATAGAGACAGAAAGTGGAACGGTGCTTGTGGGGAGCAAGGAATGGGGAGTGACTGCTTAATAGGTATGGGGTTCTCTTGTTGGGGTGATGAAAGTGTTTGGGTTTGATAGCACAGCATCGTGACTGTACTAAATGTCACAGAATCACACACTTTGAAATGGTTAATTCTATTTCATATGAATTTCACCTCAATTTAGAAAAAAAAAGACTTGTTAATTCTCCCCACTTGGTCCTCGCTTTCAGGCTATGTCTTCTTTTTTTTTTTCTTTTGAAACAGAATCTCACTCTGTCACGCAGGCTGGAGTGCAGTGGCACAACCTTGGCTCACTGCAACCTTTGCCTCCTGGGTTCAAGCGATTCTCCTGCCTCAGCTTCCGGAGTAGCTGGGATTATAGGTGCCCGCCACCATGCCTGCCTAATTTTTGTATTTTTAATAGAGAGTGTTTCACTATCTTGACCAGGCTGGTCTTGAACTCCTGACCTAGGTGATCCACCCACCTTGGCCTCCCAAAGTGCTGGGATCACAGGCCTGAGCCATCGTGTCCGGCCCAGGCAACATACTCTTCAGTGATCTTGTTCTGGGGGTTTCAGGGGAAGAGTAGGAAGCAAACCTGGTTCATCTCCCAGCGTTGTTTTCTCTAGTCCTCAAATTTTAGAAAGTGCTCTTGTATATATTATTGCATTTGAACTTCACAACAATCCTGGAGGTAGATAAGGCAGCTGTCATCAACCTAACTCAACATATGAAGAAACTGAGGCCCAGAGACACTCACTGACGTCCCCAAAGTCATGCAGACAGAAAGTCAGAAATATTTAGACCCCTGTTCTAAGAATGTCTACTCTCGGATCACCCTGGAGAGCAGGGTGATAGTGGATATAGCGTTCAGGCTTTCTTATCACCATGGATACTTGGGACCACCAAGGATGAGGCTGGGGGCAATTTCCATTGTGTTGTTTCTGAGCCCTGTGAAACCTTCATGACTATTTTAGCTAAACCCAAAATGTGTATTGAGTGAGGCTGGACCTGCCCATGCTCCCGCCCTACAGCCACCACCCTATCACCTCAATCATCAGCCTTCAGAGAGGAGCTCTGCTATGCATTTCAAGGGGTCTGCAGGTAGGAGGAGCAAACAGGCCTAAAGCCTGCTCTTTCCAGGTAAAGAGTCCTCCTTGTCTTGTCCCCTCTTCCCTGGTCAGGAGGACCTGAGCTGGAGAGCTTCTGCATGCTGAGAGGGTGTTCTCAGCCCTGGAAAACCAAGCAGGACCAGGAAGGCTTCAGGAGAAAATAACCTTTGGTGCTGACTTGGCTCAGCCTTGGCTTAGGTTTCAAGGAGAAGTGGTGAAAGTTTCTACCTTGCAGGGTACAACCATCAAGAGAGGTCAGCAGATGAAAATTCTGGGCAAGTAGCAGAATTCAAGATATTTTGTTTCTCCTGCAGGCAGATGACGGGGGGGTGTGTTTAGGTCTAGATAAGAATTGCAGGAGTATCTATTATGCGGGATCACAGACCACTGATATCTGGGATGTCCTCAGCGTGGTCTAGGCCTTGGGGATTTGGGGCTGGGATGCCCTCAGGAGCTCAGCCTCAGGAATGGGGTCACCGGGTGATAGAATATTACCATCATCAAAGCAAAGGCACCGTCACAGAGTGGGGCTGGAGAGGGCAGATGGCAGGCTCTGCCAGCCTCTAGGGATGTGGAAATGGGTAGGCGATAGGGGGCCTGCTGTAGGGTCACAGTCAAGCCCAGTGTCGAGGAGTTGGAAGATGGTTATAAGCAAGCTTGCTGATGGGTAGGTGAATCATAAGCCTTGCGGTTGAATGGAGGCTGGACCAGGCAGGGCCCCTGTGTCCCGGTCCTTCTCCCTGGGAAGTAGGCTCTGTCATCTCCTTCCACAAATCAATCAGTGAATGAAGAAGTCAAACCCAGAAGCCTGTGTTGTGGGGCAAACTGTCCCACAAACAATCCCAACGGAAGGCAATAGTGTTATTTTTCTTCTGTCATGTTATAGCATTTTCTCTTAGGTTTATTATGACAGTGGAGATACTGCCAAAAGTCTTGAAAATACTAAAACACAGGGTCACATTTTTAAAGCCAAGGGTTTTTAGACCTTGGGAAACAGGGAGGCAAAGAAAAAACGCAGCAGGGTGAAGAAGGCTGTAACAGCTGCCATTAACATAAATAGTGGTCATTGAGTTTATAACATCCCTACCACTGACAAGAAGAAGATAATACTGAGGGCAGCCTCGGACATCTAGGAGGCTGGGGTTTCTTTCTAGGTAACATCAGGACTGAGCCATGAAATCAAGAGATCCTGGCCCAGGCTTCCTGGGAGGAGTGAGTCTGGACAGGCCTGGAGGAAAGCAGGGAAACAAGTGGCCACCACTGCTTCTCCCCTGGCAATTTCTGACCTGGGCTTTTTCTTTTCCAAGTCTGAACCACTGACTGCTTGGATGAGAGGGCAGGAGCCTTTCCACAGCCCTGATCCCATCTAAATGTCTTCAATGCCAGAACATCCCTTCAACGTCCGACCCTACTGCTAGAGAATGTGATCTGGTGACGTTGGCCACAAATAGCCTCAGTGTGGCAACCTCACTTCCATCCATCCATCACCCTCCGGATTTGCCCTGGGGAACTTGGGAGCACTTTTGGAGCATCTTCTGAGATCCATATTCAAAGCACAATAAAGATCAAGAAATGCTCTACAGATGTGGATGGCAAATTAGCGCATCACCTTCTTATCCCTCTTAGGAGGTCGAAGGATGAATCTGCCATTGCCGTGAGTGGCCCCTCAGGCCAGGGGCCCCAGAGCACTGCAGCGGCCTCTGTGTCCTTAGGATGTACTCAGGAGGCCAGACCTGAGCTCAATCCAATCTAGACTTGAATTTCTTCCCTGTGAGAGGAACATCAGCACACAAGGCATTGCTTCTGGTGGGGGCAAAAGTCTGGCAGTGAGAGAGCCCAAGACGCCCTCCGTTCCCCTTACCTCTCCCAGGTCTGGTGCAACCAAGAAGGGCCTGTGGGGGCTGGACATGCCTTTGGGAAATTTGAGGCCACTCCTTCCTCTGACTTCCCTAAATCTTCTGTAAATATTTCCTACTCACTTTGTTGTGTGTGGAAGGAATTTAGTGGGGGGACCTCAAAGAGATGCTGAGTTCTGTGCTCAGGTTGCCATGGAAGAAAAATCAGATTTCCTGCCTGTGGATCTAGAGGATGAGGGGCAGCTGAGAGCCAGCTGCATATATAAGACCTGGCACAGAGTGAGTGCTCAATAAACGTTGCCTGTGAGCATTTCCTAACACTAACCAAGCAAGTGCACTGTGTTTCTGGGCTCCCAGCCAAGGGTCTCTAGTATCCCCGCATTTGGCTGCAGGGAAAGGGACCACAGCATAGAGCAAGCAGGAACAAAAGTAGCCCCCAGACACAATCTGGGGCCTGGCCTTGGCCCTGCAGAGGGACTGCTGCCCACTGCTCACAGTAAAAGTGGGCACCACACTCTGACTGTGCTGCTTGCATGATGCCACCTCCTCCAGGCAGGCTGCCCTGACCTCCCAGAGAACCTGTATATTTTCTCTGATCTTACCGCTCCTCTGTAAGGAGGCTTGTCTGCTGCACCTCATGGATGGCACTTTTTATTTTTTGGTTATTTTTATGCTTTTAACATATTCACTATTATACTGTTTGCTACTTGCAGCTCCTTGAGGGTAGACACTTTCTGTTCGTCTTTGCATCAGTCACAGGCCTAGATACGTGCTTCTTCCCAAGATACACGGCAGACTTTTGTATATGCAAAAAAACTTCATTCCCAAAGAGCTTCTGACAAGAGTTTTAGAAGATTCAGTACTCAGCCCATGAGGATGTTCTGTGATCTCAATTTCTGCCGGCCTCTCTGAACACAGATGGGCACGAGAGGGCTGATATGCCACAGAGGGGGCAAAGGAGCCTGTGGATAGAGGCCCCCTGTGCTTCACACCCTGCTCTTTAGGGCTTCATAACCAGGGTGACTGCATAGCTTGTGGCCCAGGCCATACACGTTGAGGGTGAGACAGAGCTACTCTTAACAGCTAGGCAGGACCGCAGGCATGCCCGGTGCCAGGACAGACGCACAGTGGCAGCCATTGGTCTCCTTCACCCACTTCACCAAGCGAGACTCTAACCACAGCCCTATTGCTTCAAAATTGTTCTGCAACTACTCTGGCCTCTAAACTCAATTAGTATACTGTTTACTAAGACTCGGAATAGTGGAGCGAGGAGGGGTCTTTAAAAATTTCTCATCACCTCTGCAGATGAGGAAACTGAGGCTGAACTTGCCCAGAACTGCTTGCTGAAATTCAGGAAGGATTTTCTTCAGTGCCATTCTAAAAATGCCTCTCCACAGAATGATTCCTCTTCAACTTACCTCTCTGCTTTCAGAGGAGCCAATTGAGATTCATTTGTTCATTCAGTCATCAGGTTTAAAAACATGAACTATGGGATACATGTGGCAGCACCAGGCAAGCTGATGGCTAAAGAGGGCAGTGGTCGCCTTTCAGGGGACTGCAGTGTCCTGGGAGAGAGACTCGGGGAGACTAGGAGATGGAGATGCGTGGGAAAGGCACTGCTGGAGGTCGGCCTGGGAACCGGGCAGGAGCCAGGGAGGGCTGGGCTGCTCCACGGGCTGCGGGGCAGACAGGGAGAGGGGCTCAGGGGTGTCCCAGAGACATGCTGACATTTAAGCTGAATTTTAAAACTTGAGCAGGTTTTTAGTTTATTTTAGTTATAGCATCTAGATGGGATCTCAGAACCATTCTCTGAAGTCACAAGGAAGGAAAAGACTCCTAGAAGTTAGGATTTCCAAGAAGCAGGGGCTATTACTCCAATTTTAAAAAGATGAAAAGAACATGTCTCAAAACTATATACCAATTGCTCTAATATTGAGCTTTATTTTAGAAATCTAGAAAATGGGCCAGGCACAGTGGCTCATGCCTGTAATCCCAGCACTTCGGGAGGCTGAGGCAGACAGATTACTTGAGCCCAGGAGTTTAAGACCAGCCTAAGCAACATGGCAAAACCCTGTCTTTACAAAAAATACAAAATATTAGCCGGGCATAGTGGCGCATGCCCGTAGTGCCAGCTACTCTGGAGGCTGAGGCAAGAGGATCACCTAAGCCTGGGAGGTAGAGCCTGTAGTGAGCTGTGATTTTGCCCCTGCACCTCAGCCTAAGTGACAGAGAAAGACCCTGTCTCAAAAAAAAGAAAAAAAAAGAAAAAAAAAGAAAAGAAAAGAAAAGAAAAGAAAATCTAGAAAATGTTGAAGAGATGCTTGGGATTGAATATACAATCTTTAAAGTCAGATGGACCCTGGGTATATGTGAGTCTCTTTAGTTCTAAGTCCTTGATCAATTTAATCAAGCTCAGTCCTATTGTCTGTAGACCAGAAATAAAAATATTTATCTCTAGGGGTCATTGTGAGAATTCAATGAAAATGTGGAAAGTGCTTTGCACAGTGTTTAGCACAGTGTAAATATTCACTAACTATGTAGGAACCAATTTGGTTCACTTAGAATATTATACTAATTTTTTTTTTTTGAGACAGAGTTTCGCTCTCGTTACCCAGGCTGGAGTGCAATGGTGTGATCTCAGCTCACCACAACCTCCGCCTCCTGGATTCAAGCAATTCTCCTGCCTCAGCCTCCCGAGTAGCTGGGACTACAGGCACACGCCACCATGCCCAGCTAATTTTTGTATTTTTAATAGAGACGAGGTTTCACCATGTTGACCAGGATAGTCTCGATCTCTTGAGCTTTTGATCCACCCGCCTTGGCCTCTCAAAGTGCTGGGATTATAGGCATGAGCCACCGTGCCCGGCCTACTAATTTAATTTTAATTTCAACTTTGGTAGTATTATAGCTATACCCATGATGTGTCAAGATTTTAGCAGAGTTCTGACAAACATCATCCTTATGCCGTAAGCAACCATCCTTATGCTTGTGATGATGATGGGAATTCTAGCTGGTGATTAATTGTCTCAGGGGAGGAAGTGTGAGAAAACAACCAAGACCAAGTACAGAGGGGCTTTGTGTATATCTGCAATGTGTTATTACTTAAATAATCCCTAGGAAATATGGCAACATGTTTAGGTGGAGAATGCTCACTTCTCACCAGTGACTTGTTTTTCTTTCAACAATGACTTTTCCCTTGGAAATTCTTTAACAGCCTGCAACCCGCCTAAATCGCTCTCAGTTGAAACTGGTCCCTGAACAGCACTGAATCTTTTGTGCTGGATCATTACGGTTTGAACAATGTTTTAAAATTGGAAATGAGGGTGGTTCAGTGCATAACATCACAGAGCCAGCAGCAGAACTGGGATTGGAAGCTAAAAGCGGCACGAAGTGAGATATTTTACAGCACATCTTGTTGGTTCCTTGCAGGGAAATTCTGTTTCCAAGACTCATACTAAGAGCCACAGACACAAGAGTGAAAGCTCTAGCCCTGATTTGCCAACGCCAGCTGAGATGCAGAATATTACCTTCTCCAAATCACTGCGGGGGAAGTCTTTCCTTGAATGCAACCAAGATTTTCCAGAAACCGCTTTTTAAAATTTGACTCTGACATTGTAAAACGGTTATTTTTAAAGCAAAATCAATTTTTAGTGAGTATTTGTGTTGCCAAACACGTCAGATTGATTATTGGTTTTAGTTTCTTCCTCTTTTTAATGTGTAAAATACAGGTTAAGTAGATCTAAATAATGTGAAATATGACACTCACTAGCTGTTACAAAATCCAGGTATTAATTTATTACAGAGTGAAAAGACAAGTTAAAAATCTAGCTAATTCCTGGTCTGATTTGATATGCTGAGATAATCCTTTTTTTTCAATAGGACCGATATTAGAGGAAATGAGCTTTGTACAATGCTTTTGGGGTAGAGTGTACTTACTGTGTAGATAACTGTAACAGCTCACCACTGCTGCATAACAAGCAACCCCAAAACTCAGTGGCTGAAAAAACATAAACATTTATTCTTATTCATGAGTTTGCAAGTCAGCTGGACAGTTCTGCTGATCTGACTTTGGCTTTGCTGACTTTGGCCGGACTCCTTCAAGCTTCTTTGGTTGGTGGGCAGGTGGGATGGGGCAGGCCAATTGGTCTAGGATGAGCTCACTTGGCGGTGGTTGCTTGGCTGCTGGCTGGGGCACTAGGATATAACTGTGTCCCTAGTATTTCACCCAGCGGATTGTCTGGGCCTTATTATTGCAGCTAGGCAAGGGTATGAGAAAGAGAAAAGGGATGAGCAAGACCTACTGAGAGCTAGGCTTGGTGCCAGCACATCGATTCTACCTCTTTCTGGTGTCCACCAGGTCTGTGAAAAGAGTGCAGATACAAGGAGAGAACAATTGCGCCCACTTTTGCAATCAGTTGCACCACAGGAACCGTGCCTTGAGGGAGAATATTTTGACTTATTCTTCTTTATTGTTGGGAAAGTCTTTTCTAAATAGTCTGCTAATTTCTCTTCTGGTTACATACCACAGCATATAAAGTTTTCTGGGATTTCACCACTCACAGGGTGTTGAATCCCCTCACCTCTAAGCATGGTTTTAGTAAAACTGAACTTACAAATGGAAAATGTCACAAAAAATCTCCTGGAAGTGGATTGATTGCTTCCCAGCAAACGCATGCTCTATCGTCTTAACCCCCAACTCTGAAACTGTTTAGTCTTTGACCACTGCTCAAAATCAGATGTCATGGGGAGCAGTACCTACTGAAATGCTTTCATCTACTAAAACCTGAGGTTGAATGAATTTTACTAATCCATTCTCATGAGGAGAATTTAAAGTGAAATGAGAGCAGCCAAGGTATTTGTATGTGTGGACATGCAGACGTTGGGAAAGAGAGTGGAGGGTGTGTGCACATGAATACACGTGTGCTGAAGGTGGGGTGGGATCAGGCATCACCACCAGGGTCATGGGAAACCTCACACAACAGGACTGTGGGAAGACTGCCGAGGACAAATACAACTTGCTTTGCATTTTTGCTCATCATTCTGGTCCCTGTCCTCAGAGTTAAGAAGACAGATTTTGAAGTTACACAGCTTTGTGTTAAAGCCCAGACTGGGGGTGAGATCCCTAAGTTTCTGAACCTTAGTTTTCTTATCTCTAAAATGAAGCTGAAATGTTTGCCCCATTGGTGTAAGAGTGAGTGAGCTCTTGTACACAAAGCATTTAGCATGGTCCCTGGCGCAACGTGCGTACTTGGCAAGTGAAAATTATCAGAAGACTTTCAACCTTTTAAGGATTTAATTGCCCCCATGATCTAGACTAGGCAGAACTGGGAAATGACAAAGGCAGCAGAAAACAACGGAGCAAAAGCTGGAGAGAGACCTCTCCGTCATCCCTCGCTGCAGCCATCCTCTTCCTTGCCGTGTAGATGGGGGTACCTTGGCATGATCCTGAATGCAGTGGGACTTGTGTTCTGTTCATGCTGTGACTGGCAAAGGGTGGGTTGTGGGATTGCTAGATTAGAAAGACACCTCACTCTGGTCCTGCCTCTGGTCTTTGGACTGGCCCCTCAGAAAGAGATGGAGAACAGGAATTAGACATCTCTGCTTGGGGAGATTTCAGACCTAATCTCCTGGGGCTTTTCAGGACAATTTTGGGAAACAGAGATGGATTTATATCTAATGTTGTCCACAAGCTTTGCCTGGTAGATCGGAGCAAACAGTGCTGCCAGCATGGTGAGTTTTGCCCAGAGGTGTGTGGGACATTTGTCCCAGGGCAATGTCCCCCAGTGCTGTGCTAGTCCGCCATTCCTCTCGGCTTGTGGGGAACCACCGGCAGAACTCCATTCACCAGTTTCAGAAGGTGATTCCTAGTTACAGGCAACACTCCCTGGGAGGGACCACATTTGGTGCGACAGACACAATTATTGTAGGCAAAGGACTGAATAGCTGCCTGTATTAATTTGTTCTCACACTTCTATAAAGAACTACCTGAAACTGGGTAATTTATGAAGAAAAGAGGTTTAATTGACTCACAGTCCCACAGGCTGTACAGGAAGCATGGGTGGGAGGCCTCAGAAAACTTACAATCATGGTGGAAGGCAAAAGGGAAACAAGCATGTCTTGACGTGGCAGCAGGAGAGGAGAGCAGAAGGGGAATGCTACACTAAACCATTAGGTCTTATGAGAACTCACTCATTATCATGAGAACAGGAAGGGGGAAATTTCCCGCACAATCCATGACCTTCCACCAGATCCCCCACTGCCCCCTGCAACATTGGGAATTACAATTCAACATGAGATTTGGGTAGGGACACAGAGCCAAGCCATATCACTGCTGCAGAATCACCAGCAATCTGTGGGGCACAGCTCAACAATTACTGAAAAAGCTCGTCCCCAAGGTTCAGCTGCAAAAATGTATGATCCTGTTTGGCAGTGTCGCTGGAGCTGCTTCTGGAGGTAACAGCCCCAGGACTCACTGAGGGATCTGCTTAATGTCTACCCAGTGCCACACCCTGGCATCCATGCCATCCAAGTGAACTTTACTTCCCACAGTGCACTCCCCACTCAGGTCTGGAGCAGTTTCACTGTAGCGGGAAACTGGCACCAGAACTGGTCTAACAGGGGCTGATGACATGCCCTTTGGCAGACATCAGCAGGGTGGACCCGCAGACCAGATGCCAGCATTGTTGTGAGAACAGGCTCCCTCACCTCTGCCCCACCCGGAACCTTCCACATAGCTGTCCTGGTGGCACTGGCCCTGCCGCTGAGCTGGTACAATGAGAGTTGTGAGCGCATGGCAGATTGGGGGTTATTTTTAAACGTCCTTGCTGGGAGGCAGCGGTGACCTTAAAGTAGGTTGTCTCTCTTTTTCTGGCATTTCAGTTTTGTTGTAAAAGCATTTGTTTGTGGAAACAGAGGATTCTAAGTGGCAAAAGCACACACATTATGCAAATGACAGATGTTCGCTATTTCCCCTCTCAGCCAAGGGAAACAGAGGGACCAGCTGCGACAAACTCAGGGGGAGGGGAGCAGCCAGTCACCCAGTCCTGAGAAGGACTGTCTTCAGGAAGCATGCTACTCCTCAGACCCAGGGGTCTCAGGGGAACCAGGAGATCCCTGAAGACAAAAAGGGTCCCTTCCAGTCCCTGCCGGGAAAAGGTATAGATTCTGCTGCTGGGGTGGCACCATTCACCCTCCCCCAGAGATTCCCTTGCTTGCTGTGCTGCCAGAGAGAGCTGGTGGTGTTTCCTGCCCTGCCCTGGCTCAAACAAATCCACTTTGCTCTGTCCCATCCAGATGAAGAAGATTATCATCAAGAGTCCAGTGCTACTCAGAGAGCCAAGGATGATGGATGCCTGAAGGTCTGTAAGGGTTCTCAGCAGTCGGATCTCTTAAGAATCATAAAAATATATTAATATCATAATATCCTAACATATTAATTATACACTATATGGCTTAAATGTATTAAACGAAATAATAAATAAGAGTACATTAATATTATGCTACTATTAATATATCATTTCAATGAGTGGTTCTACAAAAATTTATTACATGTCTTATTATGTCAACATTACGTATGCCTGAGATTAGGGGCCCAAAGCCCTCAGTAGCTTACAGTTTAGAGAGAGAGAAAGATGCAGAGCCAAATCATTTTGATAAAATAGCAGTGCCGTGATGGGGGTGGGTAGGACTGACCAGGGTGGCCTGCGAAAAATGCCAGAGAAATTTCCTATCACCAGCACTGGCTGGAGGTACTGGGCTAGTGAAAGGAGGAGAGACCCTGTAAATAAAGTAGTAGCACGTGGATAACCCTCTGAAAGAGTTAGCCTTGGAGACAGACTTGATGTTTTGGCTCCAGCTGGAAAATCTCTGCTCTAAGGCCCCCACCCGTGAGGTGCAGTGGCTCACACCTGTAATCCCAGCCCTTTGAGGAACCAAGGTGGGAGAATTACTTGAGCCCAGGAGTTTGAGACCAGCTTGGGCAACATAGCAAGACCTTCAACTCTACAAAAAAAATATACTTTGTAATTAGCTGGGTGCAGTGGGGTACACCTGTAGTTCCAGCTACTCGGGAGGCTGAGGCAGGAGAATCACTTGAGCCTGGGAAGTTGAGGCTGCAGTGAGCTATGATTGTGCCATTGCACTCCAGCCTGGGCAACTGAGTAAGACTCTGTCTCAAAAAAAAGAAGAAGAAGACTCCCGTTTGAGATTCTTTTTTTATCCCGGAGATGTGTGTCCATAGCACGTGTGCCTGGTCACATGCCAGCACTTGGCACACTGCCACTTAGTTACCTATTTACTCACCAATCTCTCTCACTAGGCCCAGGCAGCATCCGGGCCACCCCTCTGTGTCCCCAGTGTATGTCACAGTGTTGGTCACATAGTTTTTAATCAATAAATGAGTGAGTGACTAAATGAAACACCTTAGAGAAGGCTGGGTTTCTTTTCTACTCTGTTTACTAAGAAACTTTGAGTTCTTCTAGTTTGATTAGAGTGAAAACCCAGATCATGGCTTCTTGTGCTTCAGACTTACTACCAGGCTAGAATTTTATTTTTTCAGGGGCAAAATAAGGAACACAGGGGTTTAAATGACTTGTAACATGATGATGACAGCTGTCCCCTGAAATCCACAGATCAGAAAAACTCACGGTCTCATTCCGTGACTGCAAACAGCCCGAATACCCGCATCCAGCCCTGAGCTTCCTACAAGCTTTTATGCAGCTTTTTTTTTTCCAACTTCTTGAAGGAAGAGGTGACTCTATCAAGGTGATGTTTATGAACGTTCATGAAATGAGAGCCCCCTCCCAATTCTTCAGTATTTGAGTTGGAAAAAAAAATCTGCACAGATGACACACCACGGAGAGTTAGTGTTAGTGAGACTGGGTGACAAAGTCCCTGGGAACATGACAGAGAATTTGCTAGGACAGCTGGCTCCCACTACCATGCTCTTCTGAGCAAGAACTTCTCCTACTGCTTTCCTATTATCAGCCTTTTTTCAGACCTAGAGGTCCTGGATCTGCTTTCTGGAGCCACAGACATAAGGAGGTAATAAAAGCTGAAATGGAGAGCCAATATTTACAGATATAAAGTGGCATCCTTCCTTATTCTGCTGGAATCATAATGAGCCAGGCACCTGTACAGATACCTACTCTCTCATTAAAACATGAGCCAAAGTGTCCTGGAAATGATCCTTTTCTCTCTCGCAGAGATTTGTTAAATGAAATATTCCAGCGATGTAATTCACTCAACTCATTATTTGAAGATTTCCTGAGCGTTATACTAGATACAACAAGGTCATACTTTGAATATAGCTATCCAAGATGAAATGCTGTACTCTTCCTTCTCCATAAAGAAAATAGAGCAAATGAGACTTTAAAAAATTATTTATATCCACCTACTATATATGGCTTCTTCCCTTAAAGAGACAAAATGTAAAGATTCTCTGGGGACATCAGTTAAACTTGTGAGGAGTGTGATGAGCGGTGTATACTTCTGATCGGGTCTGGGCAAACTAATGGAAGTCTTATAATAACGTCTATTTCTTCTTGCCTTTTTGCCTCACATGATGAAGGACAAAAGATTTAAATACCAATTTTTACCTTTTTTCACTCAATTATTTGGAGTTTGCTATTATATACAGAAATTGCTCAGAAGTATTTTTCCTCTGCTTTTCTAATATTTAGCTGTATTATTTCTGTTTCATAGTATACGGCTTTGAGCAGCCGATGTTAAATATAGAGGTGCTATCAGGAGAACGTGGAGACACAGCTCAGTATGTTGAGTCCCTGGATCGTGTTCATCCTTCCTAAGCCACATAGCCACTCAGAGCCTCTGACTCCTCCATGCAAAGTGGAGGTGATAACACCTTCCTTATAGATTTGCCCTGAGCTACAGATGCAGTAGCTGGCATGCACCAGGGGATGAGGAAATGGCAGCTGTCACTGTCATCTTCCTGATGATCGTCGTATTCCTCTCTATTCCGGTGTCCTTTTAACAACTTCGAAGATTTCTCCACTAAGAATGACCTTGGCTGTTGGGGGTTCTGTGTTAGCCTAATCACTCCTCTTCCTTGCCTCTAGATTTCAAGCTAATTGAGAACTGGACACAGATCCCAGAGGAAATTAGCGTACAACATTCACTTAATTGCTGCTTTGGTGATATTGGAGAATGCCACAGGCACCTGCTGCCGTGGCGCCTTCTCTTCCTGTCTGCTCTTCCCCTTGCAATCCAGACCTGGGGAGCTGCATGTTGAAGAGTGGCGTCGGCATGCACTCACCCAGACAGGGGGGATTTCAGCCTGTCTCATACCCCAAGGAGGCTGAGTAACTAAAATTCAGAGAACCAAGACATGGGGCCAAGGATGAGCAGATACGTTTAACACACTGCAATCAATCGTGAGGGAAACAGAAGACAGAATGTCAGGTTCTCACCATTCTCTCCTGAGGATGAGAAAATGGAGAGTGGAAAGGGTAACAAACAAACAAAAGTACAAAAGTTTATTCCTTAATTCTTCCCCTCTGAGACAAGGACTATTAGGACATTTCCATGTTATGGAGCAGGGCGAGACTATGAGGGAAAAGAGAAACCTCCCTTTATTGACTATTGATTGGCTTGAGACATTTTTCTCTTTATTTACTTTAGGATGTGGTTCCAAAAACAGTGAATTCATAAAATTCAATTCAATACACCTGTATTGAATACCAATTCACTGTAAGATACCATGGCAAGCTCATTGTATTGAATAGTTGCTGTATAGAAGACATTGCGGCAAACTTTATTAAAATATGGAAATGATGATGTTACGCCATGGTAATCATCATCAGACTTCCCAAACCTATAATACAATGCCACATTCCTTAACAGTGGGAATATATTCTGAGAAATGCATTGTTAAATGATGTTATCATTGTGCAAACATGGTAGAATGTACTCACACAAACTTAGATGCCATAGCCTAGTACACATCTAGGCCGTGTCGTACAGCCTATTGTTCGTAGGCTGCACACCTGTATACAACATGTTAGTGTACTGAATAGTGTGGGCAATTGTGATGCAATGGTGAGTATTTGTGTATCTAAATATATCTAAACATAGACAAGGTGCATTAATAAATACAGCATAAAACATTAAAAAATGGTACACTTGTGGTCAGGCGCGGTGGCTCATGCCTGTAATCCTAGCCCTGTGGGAGGCTGAGGCAGGTGGATCACAAAGTCAAGAGATCGAGACCATCCTGGCCAACCCGGTGAAACCCCGTCTCTACTGAAAATACAAAAATTAGCTGGGCCTGGTGGCTTGCACCTGTAGTCCCAGCTACTTGGGAGGCTGAGGCAGGAGAATTGCTTGAACCTGGGAGACGGAGGTTGCAGTGAGCCGAGATCGCACCACTGCACTCCAGCCTGGCGCCTGGCAACAGAGCAAGACTCTGTCTCAGAAAAATAAAAAAATTAAAAATAAAATAAATAAATAAATAAATAAATAAAAATAAAAATGGTACACTTGTATAGGGCACATACCATGAATGAAGCTTGCAGGACTGGAAGTTGCTCTGGGCAAATCAGTGAATGGGTGATGAGTGAATGTGAAGGCCTAGGACATTACTGTACACTTTTATATGACTGGCGGTCCTGTAGGTTTGTACTCTAGGCATCATAACAAACACTATTGAGAGTCATCACACTCCCTTTTTGAGTAATGCATTGCACTAAGATACTGCAACGACAACGCAGTAGGAAGTTTTAAACCCCATTATAATCTTATATGCAGTTTAGTGCTGACTGAAATGTTGTTACTGGGCACTTCACTGTATTCCAAAGTGCTCTATGGGGTTCCCATTTCACTAATGTGACATAGCCCAGTACAGTCCGTCCTGTTGTCTGATTACAACAAAAAACTCTGGATGGAAAAAAAACAAAAAATAATACCTGAGGCCTCTGTTTCTGGAAAGTAAATAAAAGCAGGTGGACTGTGGAAGGGAGTCAGAACTTGGAGATGACAACCCACAAGGTGGGTTTCTCTCTCTCCCCTTCAGGGCCTTGTCCTAAGGGTGGCCTCTAGTTATTAAGGAATGTGGCAGGGGGTGGCTGTGTAGGTAGCTAAAATTCCCATACAAATTATCTTTCTGGTCAGAAGAATCAGGAAACAGTATCTTTTGAGGGGTGGAGAATGAGGGGAAAATAGCGTGAAGGAGCCAGAAAAATAGGGTTCCCTGATCCTGTATATAACCTTCATCAGCCTCAGCATTACCCCTGAGTGATATTCACAAAAGGTGGACAGAACTTGTGGTTCCAAATCTAACTGAGCTGATTGCCTACGAAACCAACAACATGAACATTCTCCATAGCATTATACTAGGACTCACTGTCTGCACAACATAACTCATTCACAATGTCCAGGATACAACCCCAAATCACCTGACATACACAAGAATATGTGACCAATTCTCAAAGGAAAGGGCAACTAACCCCAAGATGAACCAGGCGTTGTGATTGTTAGAAGATGTGGCATCTGTGAAAACTATACACCATGAGGTAAAGAAAAGTATACTTAAAATGAATGAAAATACAGGCATTCTCATAATAGAAATAGAAATTATAAAAAAGAAAAAAGGGGAAATATTATAATTGAAAAATACAATATATAAAATAAAAATTCACTATGTAGCCTTCATAGTTGACTAGACGTGATGGAATACAGTCAAGAAAATCTTATCCAATATGAAAAAGACAGAAAATACTGAAAATAAATGTGCAGAGACCCAGGGTTCTGTGGGACAATATCAAAAGACCTAACAGACATTTTACTGAAGCCCAAGGAACAGAGAAAAGAATGACAGAGACAAAAAAATATACTTGAAAAAATAGGCCAGACATAGTGGCTCATGCCTGTAATCCCAGCACTTTGGGAGGCCAAGGTGAGTGGATCACTGGAGGTCAGGAGTTCGAGACCAGCCTGGTCAACATGGTGAAACCTTGTCTCTACTAAAAAAAAAAAAAAAATACAAAAAATTAGCCGGGTGTGGTGGCAGATGCCTATAATCCCAGCTACTGCGGAGGCTGAGGCGGAAGAATCACTTGAACCTGGGAGGCGAAGGTTGCAGTGAGCCGAGATCGCACCACTGCACTCCAGCCTGGAAAACTTGAGACTCTGTCTCAAAAAAAAAGAAAAGAAAAAACGATGGCCATAAAATTCCCAAATTTGGTGAAAGACAAATTTACATATTTAAGGAGCTCAGCAAACCCTAAATAAGATAAACTATTTTTAAATGCCTAGACACATCATAATCAAAATGCTAAAAACCAAATATAAAGGAACAAATCTCAAAAACAGGCAGATAAAAATGACACATTATGTACAGGGAACAATAATTCAAATAACTGCTGATCTCTCTTCAAAAACATGGAGGCCAATGAGATAACATCTTCAAAATAGTTAAAGAAAAGAACTGCCAACTCAGAATTCTAAATCCAGCAAAAATACCCCTCAGGAATGAAGGCAAAAGAAAAGGATTCTCAGGACCAGCAGCAGTGACTCACGCCTGTAATCCCAGCACTGTGGGAGGCTGAGGCAGGCGGATCACTTGAGGTCAGGAGTTCAAGCAGCCTGGTTAAATCCCATCTTTACTAAAAAATACAAAAATTAGGCCAGGTGAATTGGCTCATGCCTGTTATCCCAGCATTTTGGGAGGCCGAGGCAGGTAGATCATGAGGTCAGGAGTTCAACACCACCCTTGCCAAGAGACTAGCCTGGCCAATGTGGTGAAACCTTGTCTCTACTAAAAATACAAAAATTAGCCAGACATGGTGGTGGGTGCCTGTAATCCTGCTACTCCAGAGCCTGAGGCAGGAAAATTGCTTGAACCCAGAAGGTGGAGGTTGCAGTGAACCAAAGATCACGCCATTGCACTCCAGCCTATGTGACAGAGTGAGATTCCGACTCAAAAAAACAAAAAAATCCCACAAAAATTAGCCAGATGTGGTGTCGTGCACCTGTAGTCCCAGCTACTTGGGAGGCTGAGGCAGGAGAATCACCTGAACCCAGGAGCTGGGGGTTGCAGTGAGCTGAGGTTGTGCCACTGCACTCCAGCCTGGGTGACAGAGTAAGACTCCGTCCCCTCCCCCGACAAAGAAAAGAAAAGAAAAGAAAAGGATTCTCAGATGAAAAAAAAAAAAAAAAAGAAAGAAAACTAAGATAATCCATCATCAGCTCTCCTGCTGTAAAAGAATTGCCGATAGAAGTTCTTTAGGCCAAAGAGAGATGATACCAGAGAGAGGCTTGGATCTTTGGGAATGAATGAAGAACAACAAAAATGATGACTAAGCAAATATGAAAGACTATTTTCCCCTCTTGAGTTCTACAAAATATGTATGAATGATGAAATGAAAAATTACAACATTATCTTTGTTATCTTTGTAGTTTTCAGTGTATGCAGATATAATACATATGAGAACATAATACAAAGGTCAGTTTGTGAAAATTGCAAGGTTTGCAAAGTTTATCATTTATGTTTAGACCTCAACTCTAAGTAGACTTTGAAAAGTTAGATACATGTACTTTTTCCATTGTCAAACTGTAGTAAAAAATATATAATATAAAATTGACCATCTTAACCATTTTAAATGTACAATTCATTGGTATTTTATTTGTTTATTTATTTATTTATTTGCAATGTGGTCTCACTCTGCCACCCAGGCTGCAGTGCAGTGGCACCGCTATAACTCACTGTAACCTCAAACTCCTGGGCTCAAGTGATCCTGCCATGTCAGTCCCCCAAGTAGCTAAGACTGCAGGCATGTGTCACAATGCCTGGCTAATTTTTTTGGTAGAGATGGGGTTTCACACTACATTGCCTAGGCTAGTCTTGAATGCTGGCCTCAAGGAATCCTCTTGCTTCAGCCTCCCAAAGTATGGGGATTGTAGGCATGAGCTACTGCATGCAGCTCAGTTCAGTTGTATTAAATACATTAACATTGTTGTACATCCATCTTCAGAACACTCTCCTCTTGAAAATCTGAAACTCTTTATCCATTAAGCAATAACTCCTCATTCTTTCTTTCCCCAACCTCTCTGGCAACCACCATTCTACTTTCTGTCTTTATGATTTTGGCTATGCTAAATAACTCATATAAGTATAATTATATAGCACTTGTCCTCTTGTGGCTGGCTTATTTTATTTAGCATAATGTTCTTCTTTGTCTCTCATAAGCTATTTTTTTAAATTTAAAGTGTATTTTTCTGATATTAGTATAGCCACTCCTGCTCTCTTTTGATTACTGTTACATGGAATATCTTTTTCTATTATTTCACTTTCAACCTATTTTTGTCTTTGGCACTAAAGTATCTTGTAAGCAGCATGTAGTTGGTTCATGTTTTTATATCCATTCTGTCCATCTCTGTCTTTGGTTGGGTAGTTTAATCTCTTTACTATTATTATTATTAATCTATTATTTAATCTATTTAATCTAGTAATGACTTGTCTTCTGTACTTCTGTATACCTGACAGCTTTTTGCACCTCATTTTCTTCATCACTGTTTTTTTCAGTTGATTTTTTCATAGTGAAATACTTAAACTCCTTTCTCATTTCTTTTTGTGTATATTCTATAGCTATTTTCCGTCCAGAATTTATTCTTGGTGTCTTTTTTAGGTTTTCTGTCTCTTTGCTGATATTTCCATTTGTCCATACATCATTTTTTTTTTTTTACTTTTCCCCCACCTTATCTTATTTCTTTGAGCATGTTCAGGACAGCTGTGCGAAAGTCTTTGTCAAGGAGAGCCACCGTCAGGTCTTTTTCAGCAATAGTTTCTGTGGTTGTTTTCCTCTTTGAATGGGCCATACTTTTCTGTTTTGTTGTATGCCTTATGATTTTTTTTTTTTGTTTTTGAAAAACTGGACATTTGCATCTAGTGAAGTAGAGTAAATCCAGAAATAAAAAAATTCCAGGCTGGGTGTTGTGGCTCACGCCTGTAATCCCAGCACTTTGGGAGGCCAAGGTGAGCAGATCATCTGAGGTCAGGAGTTCGAGATCAGCCTGGCTAACATGGTGAGACCCCATTTCTACTAAAAATACAAACTCTTAGCCAGGCGTGGTAGCACACACCTGTAATCCCAGCTACTCTGAAGACTGAGGCAGGAGAATCACTTGAATATGGGAGGTGGAGATTGTAGTGAGCCAAGATCGCACCATTGCACTCCAGCTTGGCAACAAGAGTGAAACTTCATCTCAAAGTTTGCTATTTTATGTTTTATCCTTTTTTTTTTTTAACTGATGTATGCTGTATTTGTGCTAAGGGTGAATCTGAGGTGCAAAGTTAAGGTCTTCTCAGGTCTTTTTTGAGCCTGCACCTTTCCCTGTACGTGCAAGATCACTTTCTAATTTCCCCCATATATGTAGCTGCTTTTGAATATTTTAGTCTTTAATATCTACCTCCCAAAAGAAGAAAAAGAGAAAAATGAAGTGGAGAGGGGAACAAAAGGTTTTGGCTCTTTAAATCTCCTGGAAGTCTCCTCAGCCGAGGGAGAGGGGCTTGCAACAACTGCAGTAGGCGCAACAACAATGGTCCCTGCCTCTTTGTCTGTAGCTCTGCGATCAGAAGCAGCAATTGGAGGCTGGAGAAGAGACCCTTGATATTTGGAGAACATTGTCCTCTTTGCCCACACTAACTCCTGCAAGCTGTTCCTGGAACATGTGCACAGCTGCCGACCACAGGAATAGGGGTGGAAAATGGGTAGTTGCTACTGTGCTAAGTGATACAATAGACTAAAACTAACTGAAATTTAACATCTAAGACTTTCCTGGAGATTTCAGGCCTTTAATAGGCTCCAGAATTCCAAAATAGTTCCATCGGACAGATTTTGCCCGTGCAATTGTGGTCTAGGTGGGGGGACAGATTCCCAGTGCTTTCCACGCCACCATCTTTCTCTCAAATCAAACCAGTTAAGTTACAATGGACTACTAAAAGATAATCCAGAAAAGAGCAGGAAAAGATGAAGAGAGGAACAAAAACAGAGGGACCAAAAAGGAAACAAATGATAAAATAGTAGACTTAACTCAAACAATATTAATAATTATAGTAAATGTTAAATTGTCTAAACACTCCAATTAAAAAACATAGATTAGCATTGTAGATTAAAAGGCAGGACTCTACTATATGCTGTCTACAAATGACACACTTTAAATATGAAGACACAAATACATTAAAAATAAAATACATACTACCCAAACGGTAGACATAAAAAAGCAAGAGGGGCCGTTTTAGCATCAAGTAAAATAGACCCCAAAGCAAAGAGTATTGCCAAAAAGAAAGATAGGTATTTCATAACAATAAAAGGGGAATTTCATCAGAAGTATATAATTATAAATGTGTATGCAACTAACAAAAAATCCCTAAAACACATGAAGCAAAAATGGAGAAAATTGAAGTGAGAAATTGTCTAATTCCAAAATTATCTACCCAATTAATAGAACAACTGGACCAAGAAAAAATTGGTATTGACATAGAATATAAGAATAACACTATTAACCACCTTGATCTTATTAATGTTCGGAGTATGCTACATCTAACAACTACAGAATAAATGTTATTTTCAAATACACATAATTTATTTACCATAAAACAAATTGCAATAGATTTAAGAGAATTGAAATCATGCAAAGTTTACTCTCTGACCACAATGAGATTAAATTTGAAATCAGTAATAACATAATATCTAAGGAAACTCCTAATATTTTGTAATTAAACAATATACCGCTGGATAATTCACAAGTTAAAAGTGCATCGTGTGTGCCCTAGAGAGGGTATCAAGTATGCCACATTTGCCAAATTTAATTGGACACAAAAGTCTTTTTAGTGAAGCATTCCATATGGCTAGTGTTTTGTGGAGTGCATTCAGGAAAACTCTCCTAGTATATGCCCCTGAAACTGTGGTGCCTTTCTTTTAAGCAGAGATTGATATTTTAATTGATGCACGTAGGAGACATTCCATTCATCATAAACACGTACTAAATTCATGTTGATGAAGAGACTTCCTCCAGCATGTAATCCTTGTCAATCTAACTTTATGCAATTGTTTGCTTTTTGTTGTTGCTTTTTCTTGGGTTGGGATTCTTCTACAGGGACATAGTTGGCTGGTGTTCCAGAAATCACAATCCATCAAGTAATTGCCAAGTAAACAGGGCATCGCTGGGGCAACGAGCACCAGTGAACCTGTTCTTTCTTATGGACTGCCACTAACCTAATAACAAAGTAGAGTCTGAGCTTTATAGAGGAGGGAGGAGTCCTTCTCGGGGTTGCTGGTAAGGAATGATTGTGTTTCTCAAATACAAGAGGGGCATTACTTTCTCTTTCTTTTCCCTCTTTTGTTTTCTGTTTTAAAAAATCCTTTAAGCTAATATCCCTGGAGAAAATGGCTTGTTCTTGTTTAAGGGAAAGTCGATAATAGCCACCAAGACTTGCCAAGGAAATGAAATTGAGGTTGAAAATATTTGCTGGAGAAAAGCTGTAAAAGTGAATGGGAGTGTGGCTGTATCTCCAAAGCAAAGCTTAGGGTGTTGGAGGGGTCTGGGCTGAGAGGGGGACCCCAATCTTCTTTGGCTGGAGCTATAGGTTCCGAAGAGCTTCGCAACACACAAACCCATCTGCCGGCTGCTCCTGGATTTCCTCAGGTTCATTCCCTCACAATCTAGCGCCCCTGGCCCTGAGGACGTGCGGCTCCCAGGCACTGCGGCAGAAATGGTTGCCCTAGTCCGCGGATGGACTGTCTTCTGAAATCAATTTGTGCAGACAGCGTCCAATCAGAGGATTTCTTGAAATGAAAAGGTGAAATAGGCAGTTACAGATCAAGAGCCCTGGCTTATCCAAATTCTAATGTTTGTTGATTAGGATCTTTTGGCCCAGAAAATAATCCTTAGCACCCACGGTTCAGAGATTACTGAATACTTCAGTGCTCCAGCTTAAGAACCAACAGCTTATACAAAAGCACAAATGTAGTTTTCCTCTATTATCTACTCAGTTCAGTGCCTGGAGACTGGAGCTACATCACCTGAAAATCATCTTGAGGACGAAGCTCTAATTTTTTTACCTTGCTCAAATTCCTATCTAAGTGTTCTGGGGAAACATGCCCTACAAACCATAAATTCTCATCAGCTGGGTTTTATTTAACTCTGTATATCATGACTTACTTTCCAATATGACTCTGGTATAGCAAGGAAGAAAATAAAAATATTTAACCCCAAAATATATTTCCTTGCTGTACCTTGAAATGGCCCTGCAAAGTCTCTTATGGGAAAAATCCACATCCTATAGAGAATCCCCTTTCCCCTTTGTTTTCCTTCCTTCCTTTCCAGATCCAGGAGATAATCAACCAAGAGCCAGGCACCCTTTTAGGTCAGATAAGAAACATTTTACAACTTGCTGTCTCTGAAGTCTGCTATCTGAGAGCTTCCTCTGCACAATGAAACTTGGTCTCCACAATCCTTTATCTTAACCTGAACTTTCCTTTCTGTTGATCCCAGATCTTCAGATAAACTCAACAATTGTCAACCGGAACATGTTTAAATTTACCTGTAGCCTGGAAGCCCTCACCTTGAGTTGTCCCACCTTTCTGGACCAAACTAATGTATTTCTTAAATGTATTTGATTAATGTCTTATGCCTCCCTAAAATATATAAAACCAAGCTGTACCGAGACCACTTTGAGCACATGTTCTCAGGACCTCCTGAGGGCTGTGTCACAGGCCATGGTCACTCATATTTGGCTCAGAATAAATCTCTAAAAATATTTACAGAGTTTGTCTCTTTTCATTAGCAATCTGGAGAGCTTTTCAGAAACAGACTTCTGGGCCGCCTCTTGGAGAGTCTGGTTGGACACATCTGCCTTGGGGCCCAGCCCTTCCCAGGGGCCCAGTCTGCAGCAAGTTCAGGGAGGCTCTCCTCATCCCGCCTTATCCCAAAGGCCCTCTGGGTGAGCTTTAGATGCCTTCTATTACCTGAAAAAACCAGGTTCATTCTCCTGGCAAGTAACAAACGACTCTCCATGAGAACACAGGTTTTAATGATAGAAGTTTTATTATTTAGCTCAAGTAAGGAGGACACCGGACCGGGAGTTTTCTCCAAAGCAATTTCTCCCTAAGGGAAAGTGACAGAGGGTCTTATGGGGTGAGTGAGAGCAGAGAAGATGCGTCATGGCATGTAGAGGAGGGGTCTCAGCTGTGCAGACACAGTGAGCTATCATGCCAACACACAGGTCACACGTTTTGATGATGAAGTTACAGCTTCTCCCAGGAGGAAGACTTTAGCACGGTAATGAGGGAAGAACACTTGGGTTCACCTGTAAGTTTCCAGGCGTCTTTCAGGAGCTGGCTTAAACCAACAAGGTGACCTCAGGCTTTGGGGAAGAACAGGCTACAGGGCAAGAGGCTGCCAAACAGGCTGATTGCTCAAGTGGATTAAATTTTTATAGTCCCCAGAGACCCTCCCTGTCTGTTTATGCCTCCAGCTCTGATTCACCCTTCCCTGTGACCATGACTGCACTGCCTGCACCCTGGAGTGTCTTTGTGTTCCGTCTCCCTTGTACAACACAACTACCTGGCCCCAGACCCTGCCTTTGCTGCAGTCTTGCTGCGCCCATAAAGAGCTGAGTGCCCCGGGTGCCACTGGAAACAATCTGCCCAGGATGGTGCCAAGCAGGCCACGAAGCTCCACGGGCCAGTCATGACTGCCCATGACCTCCTTCTGAGGAAAGGGCTCCCTCATCCATCGCCAGCCCCTGTTTCATATGGACCAGCGTGGCCTGGCTTGGACTACCTCTCAAGGACTAGAGGTTAGGACTGTTATTTTCCCTGTAGTCTCTATTTTCATCTAATTTTGCATTCATCTACGTGATAAACCTCATCTTAACAAAAACATGCCTTCCTGCCCAGTGCAATCTTCAAGTTCACCTTGCTCTGATGTGTAGGATTTATCTTGTAGTCCTCATCTGGGCCCACAGTATCATGCCTCTGGGGCCTGAAGACTGCATTTTAAGATGCACAAGCTAAAGAGAAAGTTTAGCTTGTCTTAAAGATGCTCTGCGCTGAAGAGTCTGGAAGCACTGGGTATAGCCTCCCACCAGAACTGAGAAGATCTTCTTCAGCCCCCCAGGATGGGGCCAGGTCCCTGCAGGAGGGCTCCACCCAGGCTCAGCGCCTAAGGGGTAAGGGGAAGGGGTGGAGGAGAGAATGAAAGGAGACCAGAGGCTCCTGGAAGGCCATCTGAGACTTGCTCTGGATGAAGTAGTAGGTGACTTGAGGGTAAAACTAGAGAAAGGTGTTTTGCACCATTCTCTGGCTATTTCACAACTGATGTTCTTTCTGGTGATCAATGATACAGGCACGCCTCCCCCAAGGTGGCAGGGCAGACCCGAGGAACTGCACCAGGAAGCAGCCAGCCCCAGGTCATGAAAGGCTTCATGCTGAAACCTGTATTTTCCCTGTTTTATGCAGTTCTGTGCTTTTCCAGGTCAGGTATCTGACTTTGAACAGAATCTAGTCTTCAGGCAGCCTGCTTTCTCCTTTAAGCAAGTTGCTCCCCATTCCCTCCAGATGGATAATTTATTATGGTGTCTGGGACAGCCCTGCTTTTCTTGCCAGCTCATTCCCCTTAAACATCTTGTGCTTTATAATTCCAGGCCTCTGTCGGTGCTGGGTTGTGGATTTCAGAGAAAGACCAGAGCTGAAGTCTGCTCCCCTCATTATGACAACACCATCCACAGAGCAGTGAAAAATCTCATGAAATAAACCAGCCCCTCCTGCCCATTTGTCATTTATCTTTATTGCTCAGAGAAAATTCACAGAGAGGAGCTCTCGTGCTGAACTGTCATCAGGTTTTTGCAGCCGAGTCTGTGTTGATCTGGCAATTATGCACATAGACAAGATCATTTATGTTCACTTTTTTAGGCGGAGGAATGAAGTGAGCTGATACATAAAAAATTATATCCAAATGATAGAATCTGTGAAAGATGTATTTTCTGTCTTCTATTTTAGGCAGGCTGCCCTCAACTCCATGAACAGCCTCCGTAACTCATCCACTCATTTGATTCCTCCTGACACATGCCCCCAAAAATAGTTGGTCTTTTTGCTTTGACTATGCTGTGTTTTCACCAAGAGCAACCACGGGAGCCAGCGCCTTTGTGCAATGAAGAATTGTTAGTGAGAAGAAAGGACTGTTGGCAAACCCTGCCTGGAGAAGCAGAAAGGGATTTCTGGAAACCAGAAGGAGAGATGAAAATCCCCCGCGTTAGTCACAGTGCACAGGCAGCTGATTAGTGAGGCTTGAATCTCTGGAGAGGAGCTGATAAAAATTATTGTAAAGCCACTGAGAGATTTGATGTCCTTTTGGAACAAGGAAATCGTGGAGTAAATCCATTAATTTTTTTACATTGTAAGAAATCCGGAAAATGTATCTCTCACCCTTTCTCACTCAAAACTCAAGAAGAAAATAAAAAATTTGTTTTCCTTAAAGGGTCATTATGCAAAGCAATCAGTTTGGGCAAAATGAGCAGCAGGGAATTTTCTTTTTTTTCTGAACTCCAAGACTAAACGCCATCCACAGAAGATTAAATCTTCTTGGCTTTTCTATACAGGAAATTGGTTTTGTCCTCAGTCCTTACACAGCCCGGATGATTCCTATCTGGTAATGGTGAAACCCTGGGCAGGTGCAGTCTGGGGCCTGGGGGCTGATCTTGGCCTCACCCCTGTGTGAACTTGAACAAACCACTGAAATCTCTCCAGGCCTTGGCACTGCCATCTCCAGTGGGTAGAATCCTCTCCCAGGGTGGTAAGAGGAGGAATCAAGATGCAGGTGGTCAGGCCCTCCATCACCACAGCGTGCTTCCGGTTACTCCTCCTTCCGATTCAGCTGCGTCCCATTCAGTGATTTCTCCTTCCAATTTGGGACATGTTTTCTTGAAGGTCTAGAGTTTTCTACGTGACACTTTGGCTCCCTACTCTTAATATGATGATTTGAAACAATTGCATTTAATGATTATTTCTTTCTTTGTTTTTTCCTAAAAGGAAATAAGAGGAGAGAAGAAGGGTAAAAGGAGTTAGAAAGAAGAGTGGAAACTGATATTTTCTGGGTTTGTATTCTGGTGACTTTGGGCAAGATACCTAACGGTGTGGGGTTTCATTCATTTCTGGTCTCTAACATGGTAATGCTAATGGTACTCATCTCACAGGACAGCGCACTCAGCACAGTGCTTGGCTTATAGGAACTTATACAGACACCAGCACTATTTGTTATCATGAGGTTCCCTTGAATGATCAATAAAGATTTGTTGAATAAATAGATTCATTAAGTAGTAAACTTAAAAAACCAAAGTGGAGTACTTAAGAATGAATCTCTCCCACATAGCTTCTCTGAATCCCAATAATGCACATTTGCAGGACAGCCCACAGCAGGGATGGATCTGGCTTCTCTCGTCGTGGTTGCCTCAGCATCCCCGCCCACCCTGCTCTGCCCTCCTCTGACATACAGGCTGCCTGTCACATGCTCGGTGGTGCTTGGTGGTTAGTACAGGAGTCACCCTTTGTTTAATAAAAAATGTGTTCCATTCCCTGCCTTCACTCTGCATAAACCAAATACAGAGAGCTTTTAGTTTGTAAAGTCCTTCATAGAGGGAGAGCACGTGATTACAGTTAAGTTCATTTTTACCCCATCATTCTTCATGGGATAAAATGCCATTTTATTATACTGTGATAGCAGTTTTAATTACACAGGGCACTGAAAAAGAGAAACGATGACTGAGCTACAGATTGAAATTCAATCTGACCATTTTTTAGAGGCTCCATTATTCCAGGACCAAGTGCTGTTCTCAGGCTTTCTGCTCAACATTCTATAGCCATTGCCTCAGCGTAATTATAACTCATTTGACAAATTCTAATAGTCTAATTTTATCATTCTATAATTAAGCTTCTTCTGGCAGCATGATATTTAGCTGTAAAAGGAAAACATTTCCTATTTTCAAAATTGGTTGAGTAAGACAAGGAAAGGTAGCCATATTCACTTAATTCTACATTTCTTTTGAGCAATGATGTTTTATCCACTCAAATAACTGGTTGATTAGTCCATGAAAAAGCTTTTTCAGGTATAGAATGTTTGAGGCATTTTTTTCTGGAATGACAGCAGTAAATCAATTAATATTGATCAAATACTTTAATCACTGCTTTGCACCTAAAGACCCAAAAGGAAAATGAACAAGATTTGCTCAGAAGTATGTACTACAGCTAGTAATATGATGTACCTGAGAGGAAGAAGCTGTTAGTTGCATATACAATATCCAAAATGGTCTGATTAATAGCACATGTGGCAAGACACCTACCTACAGAACTACATTTCCCAGGTTCCCTTGCACACAGGACTGGTCACATGGCAAAGACTGGCCAATGAGGTTTGGGGGGATGTTGTCTATGGGACTTTGGCAAAAGCTTCTCATAGAAGGGGTGGACTCACATTCCCCAAACAGCTGAAGGTTTGACTTGGTATTTCTTCTTTCTGTCTTCCTAGAAGAAGAACTTGTTTACCAGTGCTGAAGCAGCCTTGCAACCACCATGAAGGAAAGGCCAAGAGAAGAGCAAGACCTCCGTGTTGACATTCTTTTTTTAAAACCAAAAAAAAAAAAAAAGTATTTCCATAAGTTTTGGGGGAACAGGTGGTATTCGGTTGCATGAGTAAGTTCTTTAGTGGTGATTTGTGAGATTTTGGTGCACCCAACACCCAAGTAGTATATCCTGAACCCAGTTTGTAGTCTTTTATCCCTCACCCTCTTCCCACCCTTTCCCCCCAAGTCAGCAGTCTATAGTATCATTCTGTGTTGACATTCTTGAACCAGAAAACCAACACCAGCCCCTACTGAAGACTGACCTTTAAATTTTGATTAAAAAAATAAATCCCGGTGTGGTTTAAGTCATTCTGATTTGGCCTTCAATTATAAGCATGCATTCATTTGCTTATTTATCTCTCTTTTCTAGAATAAAATTCCACAAAAACATCAACTTTGTTCATTCATAGCTGTATCTTATGCCTTAGGCACAGTTTACTGAACATAAAATGAATGCAGCTGAACTCCTTACTGATACAATCTGCTAGCCAGTAAAAACTGAAGTTTGTCATTGGGGCTTCTCCCAAGCCACGTCCCACTCTCAGAAGATACTAAAAAGTCAATTTGCACAGCCCTCACACACACACACACAAAGCCAATTTGCACATGTAAAACTCTTCGTTCAAACCATGAAATCTTCATGATATCTTTTTACTTAAAAGTAAAGTTTTATTAGTTATTAATGACCTCTCATCAGGAAATCTCCAAAATATATAATCATAGTATAGAAGGGGAACTTCAGCTATCACTATCAGAAAAATACACCTGCCCACTTCAAAGCCACATAGTCCAGTCTGGGGCCAGGTAAGGCACTCCTGGCCATGAGAAGGGCTGACCACCATCTCCAGGGTCCTGGAAGCTGGGCTGGCACTCTAAAATGGAATCCTCTGAGGACAGCTGGCACCGTTGCTCTTCATCAGAGGGCCAACTTTGAAGTAGAGGAGCCAGGGAGCCTTCCCTCACCTTCTCCCCTAACATGGAGGCAGGGGGTGGAGGGGTGAGGGCTGAGTTCCGCTTGCTGCTCCATGAGCACCTCCTGTTGCTCCCACTCCTAAGAAACCACACTCTGTGGAGTTGGACTCTTCATGCCATCCTATTTCAAGTTTCTCAGTAGTAGGGATTATGTTCCTTATTTAGCAATTGCACCCTCCTTTCTTATTTCTGTCCTTTGGATACACATTCTGAACTGTATCTACTGAAATTATTTGTTCCCACCTCGGCACTGCTACATCTAATTTACACTGTACTTATAAAAAGAATAAATATTTAAGGGAAGTCAGAAAATGGAGCTGGAGCAGGGTCCCTCTAGTCTACAATAACCTAGTTGTCTTCTGGAGACCAAATAATTCACTGCCATCCATTCATATGCCTTTGGAGAGGCTTCTCACCACTTGTCACCAGATGTCTGGCAGGCTGTGACTGGCACTACCCACTCCATGCCTGGATGGCTGGATATGAGGAGGGCAGGCCTCCATGCTGCATAACAGCATCTGGAGAGAACCCCAGAAAAGCCCATTAAACATTTATTTAGGTCAAATCACTGTGTCATTAATTTATCTCCATACACACACAGAAAAGGAAGTAAAATAGATTTTAATGGAGTAGCTAGGAGCTTTCTAATTTTTCTTCTTTTGTTTGATGGGCAATCAATTCAAGCATGTGCACTGAGTACATGTGGGGTACCCGTAATTGGGGGTGTGCTATATTAGAGGGTGTTTCGTGAACACCAGTTAGTAGAAAAAAGAATACTCAGCATCCACATGCCACTTTATGGGTTTGCAAAGCATTTTCACACACATTGCCCTTACTCTTAACTTCTCTGTCTCTCAGTTTGCTGAACTGTGAATTAGGACGATTCCTCATCGTGGTGAGATATTGTATAGAAAGCTCCCAACACAGGGCCTGGCACACAGTAGGTCCTTAAAAATGGGGTTAGTGTTTTCTCATTGGATCTTCCATTTCCCAGTGTCTCCACACTGTTCTTCCATATCTTCTCCAAGCCCTGGTCATAGTAAGCAGAATCCCCCTTCCTCACTCTGTCATGGACTGCTTCCTGCACACAGCTGCCTTGCCCTGGTTTTCCCCAAGAATGCGTATTAGGCCATTTTCACATTGCTGAGACAGACATACCCAAGACTGGGTAATTCATAAAGAAAAAGAGGTTTAATGGGCTCACCGTTCCACATGGCTCAGGATACCTCACAGTCATGGTGGAAGGCAAAATGCACGTCTCACATGGTGGCAGACAAGAAAGAATGAGAGCCAAATGAAAGGGGAAATCCCTTATCAAATCATCAGATCTCATGAGACTTACTCACTACCATGAGAACAGTATGAGAAAACTGCCTCCATGATTCAATTATCTCCCACCAGGTCCCTCCTACAACATGTGGGAATTATGAGAGCTACAAATCAAGATGAAGTTTGGGTGGGGACTCAGCAAAACCATATCAACATGGTTTCCCCAGCTATCCTCCCAGGAAGGCAGGATGCTGGGCTAATTTTCTGGGCCTTTGATGCTAGGCATCTGGTGACCCCACCTTCTGGCCTGGTCCTCTGGCATCCCCTGCAGATGCCCTTGCTCACCAATGATGTGCTATGTGGCTCCCAGTTGGCACGTCTACCTGAGGCCCTGCTGAGTTTCTGGAGGAACTCATGGCTTTTCATTTCTGTCCTTGACTCCTCCTCAGCCACCCAACTCTTTGCCACCCTCTGCATATGGTCATGGAATTGACCACAAAATCCCAGGTCCCAGTTCTGTCACTCCTGAACCTTGAGCCCTTTCATGGGAAGTCCCTGACCCTGCCCTGTTTCAGCTCTTGAGGACTCCTTCTCTGACCCCAAGGCCCATCCCACCAACACACTCCTCTTCTCTGCATGTCCTTGCCCAGCTAGCCCCAAGCTGGGGTTGGTCACTCCGATTGCTCTTGTACTAATGTTCTTAGCTCCCAGGTCCATTGCACATCTTTGTCCCAGAGTCCCTACCACACCCTGGCAACCCATCAATTTTCCCATCAGTCCATCTTCATATTTTCTGCTCTTATTCCCAGTGCTGTGCTTTAGGGCAAATCACCCAACCATGGAGCTGGGTTTGTGGTCTCCAATCTCAGGTTAGCCTTCTGTGGATTATTCTACTCATTGGACTTTGTTCAGAGAAAAAGGCAAATTTCCAGTTTTTCTCCTATTTATATCTTTGGGAAAGCAGTCTCATATAGAGGTAAAAGGATGAAGCTGAGAGTAGGAGCCAGTTTTGGACCCTGGCTCTATCATATTCTAGTTATGGGACCACAGACAAGTCCTTTATTTCTCTGAGCTTGGTTTACTATCTGTAAAATGTAGATGTTGGATCAAATAATTTTAAAAAATATGTTCCAGCTCCATAATGTCAAAATTTTAAGAATTCTGATAGAAAATTCTTGTAGGTTCCTAGCTTCTCCAGCATCTGTATTGCCCCATTTTTCATCCATATAAAGGGAATTTTACCTCTACTGACATCAGCCATCTCTCAATCATCCATGGGTAAAAGGAGATGTCTTATGTGACAACAGCACCTCTAGCTGAAGTGCAGAGGTCTCATCTCCCAGGGAAGGAAAAAACCTTGGGCTTCAGGGTGGCACAGTCTGACCCACTGAGGTGGCAAAAGGGACTAGGGGGTCTTCAGCAGGTGCCCCCTCCTGTCAGGGTTCCTGAGCTGAGCATATAGGTACACCCAGTGTATTAGTCCGTTTTCATGCTGATAAAGACATACCCAAGACTGAGAAGAAAAAGAGATTTAATTGGACTTACAGTTCCACATGGCTGAGGAGACCTCAGTATCAGGGCAGTAGGTGGGAGGCACTTCTTACATGGTGGTGGCAAGAGAAAATGAGGAAGATGCAAAAGTGGAAACCGCAGATAAAACCATCAGATCTCATGAGACTTATTCACTACCACGAGAACAGTATGGGGGAAACCACTCCCATGATTCAAATTATGTCTTACCAGGTCCCTCCCACAACATGTGGGAATGATGGGAGTACAGCTCAGGATGAGATTTGAGTGGGGACACAGAGCCAAACCATATCATCCGGCTGTATCTGCTATCCAGGTGCCAAAACGAATGAGAACTGGACGTGATTCATCAGTATAACACATGATTGTCAAAATCAACACACCTGGAACTTTTTTTTTAAGAGATAGGGTCTCTGTTACCCAGGCTGGAGTGCAGTGGTATGATCTTGGCTCACTGCAACCTTGACCTCCCAGGCTCAAGTGATCGTGTCACTCAAGCTACCCTTGAGTAACTGGGACTACAGGTGCATGCCGCCATGCCTGGCTAATTTTTTTAGTTTTTATAGATATGGGATCTCACTGTATTGCCCAGGCTATTTTTGAACATTGGGCTCAAGCAGTCCTCCTGCCTCAGCCTCCTAGAGTGCTGGGATTGCAGACGTGAGCCACAGCACTTGGCCCACATCTGGATCTTGCTGTTGTTTCCCATCCATTTCCCTGTCATAGTGCCTCATTTTGTATTACAGGGGCCTTAAGGGAAGGGACTGTACTCAGCTTTGCTCTCTGTGTACCTAAGGGCTCAGTGAGTGCCACTGAATGAAGATACTACTAGAAAACTAAAACACTCCAAGGGAGAGCACCGGCTTGCCCTCTCAGTGCTGTTTCTAAATGAGATTTCTCACTTGCTAAACACCACAGCTGCTTTCCAAAAAGGAAATAAAAGGAACTCTATTTCCCTATCCTGTTCCAGGTGATTGAAGTTACATGACTGTGAAGAAAGTGCATACTTCAGGTAGCTCCCAAATGGCCTCTCCACTTCCTAAAATAAGACAAAATATAAAAAGCACTAGGACTGAAATAGCTGGCCTCTGTCCAGGGGAAATGAAGGGCAGCTCAGCCTCCCCACCGATGACGGATGGAGAGGATTTTGCAAGCTTCCCGTCTGTCCCCTGTGACGGAGCCCTTTAGGGCTGCCGTGCCAACTGATTGGAGTTCAGGCTGTGTCTTCACAGGCATCAGTCCTGAGAATATGAACGAGTTTATCTGTTTAACAAAATAACCAGCTTTTAAAAAACGGAACAACTTGGCTGTTTCACTAATGATACAAATCAATAGATTTTGTTGGCTACAGAAATGGTCTTGACCCCTCACCTGCCAGTTTGAAAGGATTTATTCCTTCTTTACTCCTTGTTTCTGTTCACCACGTCAAGCTTGGATACCATCCTAGCCTCTGCCCTTGAGAGCACGACTGCAGACCTTGCTCCAGAACACAGGTTACAACCCCAGGGGCCGTGGGGAACAGAGCCCACTGAGGCCTGCACAAGGCCTTTGGGGAATGTGGCTGCTCACAGGAGAGGGAGAGATGGGCTCTTAGTGGGAGAACGAGCACAGAGCACCGGGAGGGGGCCAGGGGGTATGTGGGTAGCAGGTGTGGAACAGATTATGGCGAAGTTTGTATGACTGAAGAAGATTCAAGCTCAAGAAGGGTTTCGAGGGATTTCACGTCATTGCCTGCAGGTGGGAAGGGAAGGATGCTGGCAGCGTGATGTGATGCTGAGGCTCACAACCACACTCATAAGACCCAGTTCCTAACCAAGCCAGATGCTGGAAAGGACAACGCTCATCTGGCCATCCTCAGGCTACCCCTTCTCAGACAGGCAAAATACCAGGAGAGGGAAACTTGGGGACCACTTCCAGTTGCTTCATTCACAGTGGTAAGGTACAGGGAGGGCCCATGAGCAGCTTGGGACATCCAGCTCCCCAGTCTAGCCTGAGAGTGTGAAGAGGGGAACAGAAGCACAGGACACTTTGTGCTTGACTTGCCCCCTCTTACACTGGTGTCTCTGAGGACCGTGTCTCCCTTCCCCCAATGTCTCCAGTGCCACCCCATCGTCCTGCCACCCAGTGGAGGGTTGAAGTTTGCTTCCTGACTTCTCTTGAGTCAGCCCCATTTCCAGGAGCTGCTCCCATTGCCCAGTCTCCCTCATCTCCTCTACGACAGAATGCCCTGGGCACAATCCGTCCCTGCCTCTGTCAACTCCACTGCCTCCACTGTGGTCCAGCGCTGTCTGATCCTGCACCCCCAAACACAGAATCCCACTTTCTACTCCGAGTCTGACTGCAACTTTTTTGTGCCTTGTTTGGGCTGGCTGTGTGATTGTAAACCCCCTCCTCAGGGTGCACCACCTTCCTGATCTCATTGAGCTCAACCTCATGCTATCACACCCAGCAGCCTCTACAGCTGTGAGTGAGGAAGGGTTTAGAGGGCAGGGACCATGCCTGGATTGGCCACTGAGGATACTCGACACCCAGTACCTCTTGATAGCAGGCAATCTGCACACATTTGTTGAATAAAGGGATAAGATTTGCCTTGTGGGGGATCTTCACAAAGTCATGAACAGAATGCTCAACTATATTACTGTTGGTTTGACCCAGAAAATCAAGGGCATCCCTTACAGGAGCCAGCTCCTTTACAACACAACCAATGCATTCAACTCACTACCACTAACTAGTATTTCTCAAACTTTGCTTTTACGATGCAGTTTTTCCACTCAGAAATCTCAGTGACTCCTCTTTGAATTCCAGTCTCCTTAGCCTGGCAGCTGAGACCCTCCACAAGCCTGCCTCTGTCTTCCTTTCTCAATACTGTGCTATACAAACCCCTTATTCCAGCTAGACCGGTCTCCTAACTGTCCCTGTGCACAGATGCTCATTCCTGCCTCTGTCACCGGGCACACTCTCCCCTGCTAGTCACAGGCCATGAGCCAACTCCCGCTCATATTCTGAGACTCCACCCAACAGTTACTCTGTCTATTGTTTTCTCCTTGAGCATTCCAACTCATGGCAACTTTGTCCATCTGTGGAATCATGGAACAGAGAGCATCTGCTGGCCATCGGACACTGCTCTTCTGGGTGTCATGTGTCTCGTTGCCATGGGTGATTTAACTCCATGTGTGTAACTCCTGCCCACCCTGACTAGACTGTATGTCCTCATGCCCTGCTTCTCTATCCCCCATGTTTCTACAAGAGTGTACATAGTAGCTGCTCCAGGAAATTGGTGGAATGAGCGACTAAAAGGCTGAGATCTCTTTGCCTCTTCCTCTGGACCAGCGAAGTGGGCCGACCAAACCTCAAAGACTGCTAGAAGGGAGAAGGTAGAAAGGCATCTTCTGTCTGTACACCCAGAGCAGCCCAGGTTGGTGGGTGACTGGGTTGTGCTTTAGGCTGAAGAAGGTGGAGGCAGCTCATAGGTGAGCCGGGACAGTCCTGACTATCGTTCCACATGGGCACAGCCTCCTGTGAGTGCTCAGGGTGCACGGGCTGGGGACATGCCTGGATATCTGAGAAAGAGACCAGTGTCTCCAAGGAAGGTTTTGGGGCTGAGCCAGTCAGCATGCACGCTGCAACTGCGACAGCCTCTGGGGCTCTTCTCCATCAGCAGTGGTGAATCACGCTGTAGAGTGCCTTGTTAAAGGCAGACTTATCCCACTACTCTGAAAATACAATCTGTCACTTCTGTATCAAACCAGGTGGTTCCCTAATAGCTCCGGACAACATATTTTCCAGGAATGTGTCTTGAAATCTCCTTTGGCAAATGTCTCTAACTTGCATTTTCTTATTGAATGTGCTGTATTCTTACACAGCAAAATTGAATTTCCCTTAGAAGTTGGCATGTAAGTTACTATCGTGGCGAAAAGGCACATGATGAGCCATGATGATTATGTAATTATCACTAACACGCTCACTCTGTTGGTTATTGAAATTGAGGAGGCTCTTACTCATTCCTGGAATTTGTCTATTGGATCACAGAATGGGAATTTTCCTCTGAGATCGTAAGAGAGTGAGTCATCATCCCGTATCCAATCTCCTCCCTTTGCTTAGTAAAAGAACCCTTGATTTTCACAGGACACAAAAGCTTTTGTCATGGATATCACATTTCCAGCCACCTTTGGAGGTAGGTGTACTCACATGACTAAGTTCTGGTCAATGAAAGGTAAATGGAAGAGTCACATGTGACTTCAAATAAGTGTCTTTAAAGCAAGAAAGTGTGCTCTTCCTTTTCTTTCTCTTCCTGCATACTGGGATGCCAGTATGATATCTGGAGCTCAAGCAGCCATCTTGGACCACGAGACAGCATGCTGTGGCAGAAGGGGCAGCTAGATTGAAGGAGTCAGAAAAAAAAAAAAGTAGAAGTCTGGGTCCTCAATCAGTGGAAGCTAGTGTGCTAGGCTCGAACTTCATTTACAGGAGACAAACTTCTGCATTGTTTAAGCCATTGTTATGCCGGGTAGTCTGTTAATGAAGCCAATCCTGGTTTTGTCTGTTTCCACCAGATCCTATGGGATGTATCTCCTGTCTCTGTTGCCCTCTGGCTTTTGCTTGGACCTAGGCAATGGAAGCCATGGGCAAAAGAATGAAGGGTAGGAAGAGAAGGGCAGGAGGGGGGAGAGGGGGAGAGAGAGAGAGAGAGAGAGAGAGAGAGAGAAAGAGAGACTGACTTTTTCTTCCTTGCCTCCTCCTGCTTTAGTGCCTCAATGCAGCACAGTTTGCCCCGTCTTCCCCCACAGCTCTTGCCAGGGGCACCGTCCTCACCGTCTCCAGTTCTCACTGGGCTCTGATGACACTGTTTTGCCTCTTTTCCTATTTAGTAATGGATTCCTATTATTATTATTGTTTCCCATTCCCATTATTATATATTATTGTTAATCTCTAGGAAGCTCAGAAACCTTCGTCAGTTTTCATAATTGTGCCCATACCTCTGTCAACTGTCCTTTTGTTAATTTCCTTAAACATTTTAGTAAAATTCAGCTTCCTGCCAGGACACTGGCTGATAGACCAGTGAGGCAGGGACCAGTGGGAGGATTGTGTATCTTACCAGTCAGTGCCTTCCTGATCAATCAGTCAATTTGCATTTTCTTGACTCAACTCTATGACCCTTGAGAATCACACCTTGGAAGGGACATCCCAGTGGCAATGGTGGACTACCCTGGGAGCTGTGTAAGCTTATCCTATGAGCTCACCTGCTGCAAGACATGGTTCTATTCTCAAAGAGTTTATAGTCTACTCAGAGACTGACAGGGACAGAGATGGGAATTAATTTTCAAGTGAAGGAGAGAGTGACACTACTGTCATTATTGGAGGACAGCTAATATGCAGTTTAGTAGTAAGGAACAAGGTAGGGACCTTGAAAACCAAGCAGAGAAAGTTGAATTTAATTGGGAGAAATGGAAGCAAGCAAATGTAAGGTGACATGATATAAAATGGTGTTCTAGCAAAATGTACTTTGCAAAGGCTGACAGGTGTGTTCTCCCTGCCTTCTGCTTTTCCACTATTTTTTACAAGCCTTGCAACTGCTATTTGAACTAACTTTTTAAATCTAGATCTGCTTCTGCCTTCATCAGCTCCCAATTGCTAAACCTGCCCTCCTTTAGAATGACTTAAAAGGCCTTTTGCCAGCTCCAACTAATCTCTAGGGCCATATCCAGCCACTTCCCTCCACCTACCTTTTGTGACAACCCCCATGACTTGCGATCATTTCCTGAGCACACCACACATGTGCAAGCCTCTGAGCCTTTGCACATGCTGGTCCTTCCAACCCAGCACTGACCAATAGAACTTTGTACCATGATAGAAATGTCCTGTATCTATACTGTCTGATATGCTAACCACCAGCCATAAGTGGGTATTGATCCCTTAAAATGTGGCCAGTGTGACTGAGAAGCTAAAACTTTAACACTATTTAATTTTAATGTATTAAACTTAATTACATTTAATTTAAATGTCGACGGCTACACGTGGCTAGTGGTTACCATATTGGACAGCACAACTCCAGATAAAATGTTTTCTGTTCTTCTCTCCCACCTTATCACCTGCTGGGCATCTAGAAGATGTCCATGTATCATCGAGGACAAGTTTAAATGTCACTGCCTCATGTTTGCTTTCTGTCACCTCCTCCTCACCCATATGTGAGTTAATTACTCCCTCAACTTCACTCCCCTAGCACTTTACCCTTATAGGCTTCTATTCCTTCTTTCTTGTAAAATTCTCCTCCTTACGCTTAAATGTACAGTGCTATTTGCAGTTCCCTAGGTGAGCCATGCCCTCTTGCCTCTAGGCCTTTGCATATGCTGTTGCCTCTGCCTAAAATGCTCTTCCCTACACCTCTCCCCTGGATAACTAATGTCTTGATCTTTTAGCTTAGACGTCTCTCATTCCAGGATGCTTTCCCTTATACCATTGCCTATCCAAAGACAAAATTACGGCTCTCCTTTCCTAAGCATTCCCATAGTGTCCTCCATTTATGAATCACAGTTTTCTATATTGTACCTGTGTTTGTAGCCTGTATCTCCCCCTGTACTATAAATCTCTTTGAAAACAAGGACTAATTATTGTTCAAGCATCCATCACAGTATCCGGCACATAGTAACATGGGCTGAATATGAGCAAAATGTTCCTGTTGCAAAGAGGTGGAGATTTTAAAAAGCAGAGCCACTGTCCATGGTTCTGAAATAGCACCGCTGGGCTGTGTGTAGACTCTTTTCTGTCCAAACTTTCAGCAAAGTAGAAACCAGATTATGGGATATGTCATGGTGAGAAGAGAGAGAATATGACATAAAGCGGAGAGAGAGACAGAGAGAGAGAGAGAGAGAGAGAGAGAGACAGAGAGAGAGAGAGAGAGAGAGAGAGAGAGGAGAGAGAGAGCAAGAATAGCCACTCTCCAGAAAAAGTTCTGCTGACATATCCAAATCATTAGTGTTAGGAAGAGAGAAGCCACCATAGCCAGACATGGATGAAATGGTGAGCCCCTGAAGGAGAGTAATGCTGCATGTGCAAGTGTCAACTTGAACAAACACAGTCACACAGGCTGGCAATGCAGCCAAGGAGAAAGTGTGGCTGAAGTCATATTCTCGGCTAGTCTTAGGTGATAACAGTTTGCCTTTGTTTTTATTTTCTCCTTCTTAGAATATCTGTTCTTACACCACCCATAACTAATGAGAACTTATGTCCCTCATGTTTCATAATGTTTGTAGCTGATTTTCTGTGTGTGGGGCGTAGCTTTGCTTTTGTCATTTTCATCATGGCATTGATAGATAATTCAACAAGTAGCAAGTCTCTCCCCTACTTTCTGGAATGCTATTTTTCCCCTTTCTCAAAATTGCAGCACCTTTTCTCCACTCCTTACTCTCAGTTGATGACCTTCTTATTTCACTGCAAAAAGAAAAATAGAAACAACAAGAAAAAACTCCGTTGTATCCAAAAGGACTTAGTAAAGGGGTGGGATTTTTTAATATGAGAGTTAGGGTTAGGGTGCCTTGGCATCCTTCCTTTGTTCTCAGTGGAAGGTCTCTGCACATGCCTACTGAAGACCAATTTCTTTATTCATGCTCTGGATAACATCTCCTCTCATCTACTCAAGGGCTTTGCTCCTGCGATTACACTGTGTCTGCACTGAACATTCTCCTTTGGTTGTATCCTTTCTGTGCTTACAAATGTGCTCTAATATTTTCCATCTTTTAGAAATCCTCCCTGAGCCTAGGTACCCTCTAACTACTACCCCATTTTCCTGCTCTCCTTTACAGAGAAACTTGGGAAAGGCTGCTATGCTTTCTGTCCCAATCTTCTCTGATTCATTCCTATCATGCTTTTGCCCACCGCTCTGCTAATGTCCCTCGTTGAAGGTCATGAATGATCTACACATTGCAGATCCAGCATCAGCTGTCCATCTTCTTTCTTGACCTGTCACCACCATGCGATGCAATCAAGTAACCCTGACTTCTTAAAACACTTTCTTCAGTTGAGTTTATGTATTCTCTTTTCTGGTTTTCCTTCTACCTCACCGGGTATGGCTTCTCCATCTTCTCCATAGGATCCTTCACCTCTTTGAAACCTCTAAAGGCGGGCTTCATCTTTGGATATTTTTCTTCCTCTCTCTATATTCACTCCCTCATGATCTCATTCAGTTCCATGGTGTTAGAGACAACCTACATGGGCCACTTCTCAAATGTAATAGCCCCAGCCTTTCTCCTAAGTAAAAGACATGCAGAGCCCATTGCCTCCTTGACATCTCCACTCATACAATGGATGAGCAGGGTGAACACACATCCCAGTTTTCTTAGGATAGCTCTGACTTGATCGTTATCCCTGTTTAAGTATTGATTGCACTTCTTTGATTTAAAACTGTCTGTGTTTAAACAATAAATTATATTCCCACCTGTATTTGTTTCCTTTTGCTGCTATAAAAAGAAACAAAAAAACAAAAAAAAAAACTACCACTAAGTTAGTGGCTTAAAACAGCACACATTTATTCTTTTGCAGTTCTGCAGGTCAAAAGTTTAAAATGGGTTTCACCAGGCTAAATCCAGTGTGTTAGCAGGGCTGAATTCCCTTATAGAGGCTGTAAGGAAAAACCTATTTTCTTGACTTTTCCAACTTTAAGAGGCTTCCTGAATTCCTTGGCTAATGGCCCCTCTTTCCTCCTCAAAGCTAGCAGGGACACACTGAGTCTTTCTCATATCACATTGCTGAGTCTTCTGCCTTCCTTATCCACATTTAAGAACTTGATTACTTTGAGCTCACTCAGATAATCCAAGATAATCTCCTTATTTTAAGGTAATCTGATTAGCAATCTTAATTTCATCTATAACCATAATTCTCCCTTGCCATATAAAATAACATATTCACAGGTTCTGGGGATTAGGACATGGACATCTTTAAGAGACCATTATTTTGCCTACCACACCATCTAATAGGCTTTCCAAACTTAATATCCAACATGAACCCTATGTCCAGTATTGGCTCCTGGCTTTCCCAAAACTCTTCTAGCTCTGTGGTCATTCCCATCTCAGTAAATAGTGTACCATGCAATCAGTCGCTCAGGCCAAACCTTGGCAGTCATTCTTGAATCTTTCTTGTACTCAAACTCCATGTCCAAACCATCAGCAAATGCTGTACACTCTACCTTTCCCGCAAAGATGTAGGTCAAATTCATCTACATTTAACACACTGCTCCAACCCATTATCATCTGCTATGGTTTGAATGTTTGTCCCCTCAAAAACTAATACTGAAATTCAACTGCCATTGTGATGGTATTAAGAGGTGGAACCTTTAAGGGATTATTAGGTCATGAGGAGGGCTTCAACCTCATGAATGAATTAATCCCATTATCTTGGAAGAGGGTTCATTATAAAACAGCACGTTTTGCACCCTTTTCTCTCTCTCTTGGCCTCTCTTTACCCTTCTGCCATGTAATGCCTTCCATCATGGCATGACCCAGCATGAAGACCCTCCACAGATGCTGGCTTCTTGATCTAGGACTCCTCAGCTTCCCGAACCGTGAGCTAATACACTTCCATTTATTATAAATTGCCCAGTGTGTGATGGTCTGTTAATAGCAACAAAAATGGACTAAGACACCATCTTCCTCCAAACTACTATCTGCTCTCCCCTGGACTAGTGCAGTAGCCTCCTACCTGGTCCCTGCTTCTGTTATTTCTACCTCCCCCACCCTTCTTACCTGCTCCAGTTTATTCTCCACAGGGCAGCTAGAGAGATTCTCTTAAAACACAGGATGTTCAGGCAAGAGGGACAAAGGAAAAGAAAAAAGAAAATGTAAGATGTATCACAGTCACTGCTCTGCTCAAAACCCTTCAATAACTGCCCCCCACTTAGAATAAAAATTCAAGGTCCTTACCATGACCTAAAAGGCCTCTTTCAGCATGGCCCCAACACCCTTTCCTGCCTTGTTTTCCACCCCTCTGCTCCCTGCACCTTCCACTCCAGTCCCTCTGGCCTCTTGGCCAAGTGGTCCCACCCCAGGACTTTCAGATGCGTGGTTCCTTTGCCCAGAAACACTCCTTTCTCCCCACTATTCCCTGACTGTCTCTTTCACAGCATTCTCCGCAGAGAAGAGTTCCTTGGCTGTGTGTCTGTAACACTCCTACCACCCCTCTGCATGTATTCATCTTGTCTATTTGCTTATTGTCAGTCACTTATGCTGGACTGAAGCTCCCTGAAGGCAGGAATTTGATTTTGTTCGGTACTCTGTCTCCAGGGACAAGAACAGTGCCCATCTTAACAAGTATGTGTCAAATAAATAAATGTTTCTGGCAGTAACAAATCTATTCACTTACCTTTTTCTCTGGGAACTTTGGGGTGGGTGTGTGGGAGGTGCCAGTCTATACACATGTTAGCTGAGCTCCCTGCTCAATAATCTGTAGTGTGGATGAAGTGCTTTGCTTTCAGCTAGCTGGAAACAATAATAAATGTTCTTGTATAATTTGTAAGACCTACCTAATTTTGGAGAGACTTGCCCAACTCTGTCTGAAATTAACATTGTTAGTTGCATCTACCCTCATGGAATGGCTGACCCTTAAAGAAAGCTGACTATATGCCATGCACTGTTCTAAGATCTTTTCATAGATTTCTCATTTAATCCTCACAACAGCTCCAAGGGAGGGTGTGACTATTATCCCCATTTTATAGATTAAAAAACTGAGGCACAGGGAAGCTAGCAAGCCCTCAAAAGCCTCATCTCTAGGAAGCAGTACAAATGCTGTATGAATTTAAACCCAGCAGTCAGCTTTAAAGATTGAGCTATTTCTTACTGCAGCACAGACCCTGGGGAGAAGGCAATATCTGCTCAGCAGTCGGCCTGCAGCCCTCACCTGTAACGGACACTAATTAGCTGATTTGCTCATCAGTTCTCAGGAAGAGGTTTGACCTGTATTACGGGCGGGCTGTGGCGAGCTTTTTGTTAAGTATACATCTCAAGCTGGGAAAATAGTGAGCTATTATTTCCTTTTAGGATGTAATATTGCAAATGAGATCTTCCCACGTTTCTAGTTCTCACTTTTGAGACTATGCTCTTAAGGGAGAGAAAATAAGGGACCAATATAGCCTTCTTTGATCCCAGGGATAGCTGTGAGTGGAGAATCTTCAGGGAACTGTATCCCGCTAGCTTAAGCACAGGACTGTTTACCGTGGGGAACAATTCTCATTCTTCAGTGAAATCATTTAGTCATGGAGCTGACCTCACTCAAGGTCATTAGCCAGATACTGCCTCTGGTTTGCGAATAGCTTTATTCTCTTCTGGACATCCATAATAGTGTGAATTGGGGAGGTTTATCATGTTTAAAAATTATTCCTCATTTTCATTTCATGGATAATCATGTGTTGTACTTCACACACAAGGATTAATCATTGAGACGCAGCGTGGGGTGGAAATCGCGTAGTTTTAGTGCCGTGTAGACTGGGAGTTCGTTTTTGTCTCCGCTACTTACTCCAGTGTAGTTTTGGGCAAGGCCATCAGCCACTGGAGCTTCCGGTTCTTCATTCCTCCTTGTAGCTTTGCTGTGGGTATGAGGGACAATCAATGTTAAGCCCACAGCAGGGGGTTGATTGCTCTGGCTGTTAATATCAATATTATAACATATGAACTAGAAGCCTTCCCAATCCACCTGCCAAAGCTCTGACGGCCACTCCCTCAGTGCACAGGACGGTCACCTTCCCAGATGAAAGGCCTCCAGAGGCCGGTGAAAGGGAGCAGAAAGACAGCAGCATGGCCCAGCGGTGAAAAAGAAAATCACCTCTGTGCCTTCTGACCACCGCCTGAGCTTGTTTTGCATTGAGACCAATGTCCTGGTGACAGTCTCCTTCGGCTGCGATGGGATCTCACACTGCCCCCTCTTTCTGTGGCCTGGGTTTGCTCAGAGAGGGCTGAGCTTGTGCAGGCTTCCATTGTTCCCTAGAACTCACAGGTTGTGACCGTCCAAGGGAAAACATCAATAGCTCTGCTCTTTTACTTTCTCCCAGAGTTGCTCATCTCCCTGCCTGGCTGACCTTGAAAACATTTTCCTACAAAGCCACGTCCTACGTGATATAAACTCTCGGACCCAGAGAGAAGCCCATATCCGCCACCCCGAGCAGGCGCTGCTCCTGAGATGCCGGGGAAATGGCGCCCTCTGGTGTTGGCTCAACGCCTGTGTTCAGCACCGGGAGCCACCCAATTCCGCTTTGAGAGCCAAGTCTCTGCAAAGCAAACTTTATATGCAAAGTCTTGTTTGGCAGAAATCCTTTTCCACAAGAGGAAATCTCTGGGTGAAAAGCACTGTGCCTATAATGAGAAGGAATCAGGCTGTTATTGTTTTAATGGACTTAAGCGTTTGGCAGTTGTACCACAAGCTCAGCATGGAAAAGTAAGAGCCCTACAGGGGGAGAAGATGCTCCCAGTCTCTCTTTCTCTTTATTTTTTTTAATTTTACTTTAAGTTCTGGGGTACATGTGCAGATCTTGCAGGATTGTTACATAGGTATACACATGTCTCAAGAAGTGCTGTAGAATTGCAGAAGCGATGCCCCCTTCCAGGTGTGACAAGAGTGATATGCGGTTCACTTTCCCTGGTGTGGTCCTGATGAGCTTCAGTCAGACGAGGCGGCCCTCGTTGAACCGCCAGCTGCCCGTTTACTCTTCTGAACTGCAGCAGTTGCATAAACCACCTGCAGTGACAGGACCTCTCCCTCCCCTGGATGAATTATCCCACTAGATTCAATGAGAAGGGACTTGGGAGACAGCCCCTTTGGCTCTAGGACACTTAAATACCAAATCCCCTTACCTCTTTGCATCTTGCTAGCCCAGAAAAGACTTCAAAGTGATTGTCAGGCATTAGGCTACGAAACCAGAGGTGGGGAAAGCACCGTTTATCAAAAGTGAACATATGGAACTGCTCCATTCTTTGTGTAAACTTACATCTCTCCATAACCAAGAAGAAAGCGTGATTGAGACATAGATTCTTTCTCTGGGCTTTGTGGAATAAACCACCAGGCACCCCGTGGTGGCAGTTCTGCACCAGAGTTTTGGAGAGTGTTAAAGCATGACAATAAGCAGCACTAATAATAGCCTTTGCACTAGACCCCAGGGGATCCCTGGCAGCCTCAATTACTCTAGTTCTTTTTTTTTCTTTGCCCTGTATAAGCTGTAGCTGCCCTTGAATGCAGAGGCTTTTAGCCAGAGAATTGGGATTTGCTCTTTCAAACTTGCCATACATTTCTCCCTCTCTCATCATGTGTTAAACTGTATCTCATCTCAGATGGTTCTGCTTGCTTAATTATTGTTGTCTGCTGTTAATTGCTAGCAGTAATCTAAGTCTAATGTGCTTACTAATGAGCACAGCTTAGGAGTGCCACATGTGAAGATTTATAAAAGTGGTTCCTTCATTATCATCACTAAATGTTCCCATATATATTCTCACTTGACACGTGTAGAGACAAAAATAAGAAAAACTGTAAAGTGCTGTGAGATATGAGAGAGAAAAATGTTCATAAAGGGAAAGTTATGACTGTATCTTGGACTTATAAAATGCTAGCCATTTGCAGGGTCACAGAATAGCCAAGTGGGACCAGAACCCAGGCTCCCAACTCCTGATTGGGTAAGGTGCCCAGTGTGGAGTACCTGTCCCGAAGAACACATTTGTATATCCTGCTAGTTGAATTGAGCTTTTTCAAATAAATGGACCAGAATGTTCATTGTGTTATTATTTACAACAGCGAAAGTTTGGAGACAACCCAGATGGCCAGTACTAAGGAAATGGTAAAATAAATGATGATACACTTGTACTAGGAATATTTTCTAAATATTATAAAATTATAATTATGTATCATATGCAAATAATTGCTATTATATATTTTATATAAATATTTTAAAATCATTTTTGGACAATAATGATCTGGTAGAACACTTCCAATATAACATTGAATGAAATCATATCAGGATAGCTAAATGCAGATAGTATGACAGCAATTTTTTTTTTTTTTTGAGTCGGAGTCTTGCTCTGTTGCCAGGCTGGAGTGCAGTGGTGCAATCTTGGCTCACCTCAACCTCCGCCTCCTGGGTTCGAGCGATTCTTCCACCTCAGCCTCCCGGGTAGCTGGGACCACAGGCACGTGCCATCATGCCCGGCTATTTTTTTTTTTTTTTTTTTTGTATTTTTAGTAGAGATGGGGTTTCACCATGTTGGCCAGGATGGTCTCGATCTCTTGACCTCATGATCTGCCCGCCTCAGCCTCCCAAAGTGCTGGGATTACAGGTGTGAGCCACCACGACCGGCTCAGCAATTATTTTTAACATATAATGTAAGAGAAGGAAGAATACATTAAATATTAATGGTGACTTTTTTGAAGTGGTAAGATTATGAGTTATTTTTGTCTCCTTTTGAAACTTTTCTGTATTTTACAGGTTTTCTACAATTTGCATGTCTTAATTAAATTTACAATTATAAAAACATTTTTAAAATTGTTTCCAGCTATACTGAGAGATAATTGACAAGAACTGTATAAATTAAAAGTGTACGACTTCATGTTTTGGTACTCATCAACATTGTGAAATAATCACCACATCAGGACAAGTAACATTCCTACCACCTGACACAGTTACCATTTCCCTTTTTGTAAAAAAAAAAAAAAAAAAAAAAAAAAAAAAAAAAAATTTTTTTCTTTGAGATGGAGTTTTGCTCGTTACCCAGGCTGGAGTGCAATGGTGCGATCTCGGCTCACCGCAACCTCCGCCTCCTGGGTTCAAGCAATTCTCCTGCCTCAGCCTCCCGAGTAGCTGGGACTATAGGCGCACACCACCATGCTCAGCTGATTTTTGTATTTTTTAGTAGAGATGGGGTTTCACCATGTTGACCAGGATGGTCTCGATCTCTTTTTTTTTTTTTTTTGAAAGAAAGAAAAAGAGAGAAAAGAAGAAAGAAAGAAAGAGTGAAAGAAAGAAAAAAAATAATGTAAGAGAGAAAGAAAGTGGAAGAGAAAGAGGGAGAGAGAACGGGATTCTTGTTCTATTGCCCAGGCTAGAATGCAGTTTAAAAATGGGTATTAAAAACCTCTTTTATGCCAATAATTGTGCTTAACAATGGAGACAGGAAGGAATAAGGGATGAAAATAACAAACAAGCAGCCAATCAATATTTTATTTAAACCTGTGAAATGCTATGCAATTGCTGAGGGGTGATTTACTTCCAATTATGTGGTCACTTTTAAAATAGGTGTAATGTGATACTGAGAAAAATGTATGTTTTGTGGATTTGGGGTGGAGAGTTCTGTAAA
>CAUYLG010014036.1:0-37072 GCA_963573385.1 Cacajao melanocephalus | reverse complement strand
TGTTAAACACAATTATTGGCATAATAGAGGTTTTTAATACCCATTTTTAGACTGCATTCTAGCCTGGGCAGTAGAACAAGAATCTTGTTCTCTCTCCCTCTTTTCCTTCCTCTTTCTTTCTCTCGTACAGTCTTTTTTTTTTCTTTCTTTCACTCTCACTTTCTTTCCTCTCTTTTTCTTTCTTTCAAAAAAATAAAAAAAAAATAAAAAAATAAAAAAAATTGACAATAGAGCATCTGCTTGGGACATATTGATAATTCAATACATTTAAATTTAAATAATATTTTGCATAGAAATGAAATAATTTCTTTATAATATACTGATTATGGTTTTGTGAGTGAAATTTGAGACTCTCAGCAGGTACTGCATTAGCTGACCTTAGTGGTGGCAATAATGCATAAGGGGAGAGGTGGATGTTGAAACGATCTTGATTCATACATTGATTTATAGCAAAAATAAAAACCTTAGTAATCTGAAATGAAGTTAGATGCCAGGTCAGAACATATAATAAAAGCTTTATGTGCAAATATACAGAATGTTTCAAATTTTATATGTAATTTTTATTATTTGTGATTCAATAAACTCATGTCTCTAACCAGAGAAAAGGGAATAGCTTCAAATAGCATTTAATACAATATGCATTCTTTACAAACGTCTTCTATTTCAGCCAAGTCATACTATTGGTAAAGACCAACATTATCCAGATAACTCATGGTGAAATCCTAGATATGATTAAAATCATAAATTTTGGAATCTAATAGAGTTTCAAATCCCAGCTCTGTTACTTACTAATATGTCTTTGTAGGGGAGTTATATAACCTCTTAGAATTGTTTTTTATTATCATAGAATAGGAATAATAGTATTATTTCAAGAGTTATTAAGGATTAAGTTAGGTAATTTTTTGTAAAGAGCTTAGCTCAGTTTCAGGAAGAGAGAAAACACTCAATAAATTTTTACCATTGCAGGTGAATTGTAATATTGCTGAAGGCAAATATCATACCTTAGGTTTCTTCTGTATCCTCCATGGGGTTTATCATATTGTTTGGCAAACTACAGGCTTTTCTCTGCATATGCATGTATTTTATAATGTATTGATAGATTCCTGATGTGCTACTGGGATATGCCTTCACACATACTGTTGACTACATGTAACTACACAGAAAATGCAGATTTATCATTATAAGCTTAGTTCTGCGTGTTTTTCTATTACAAAATTAAATGGAAGTCTGGCTTGAAGACAATTCAAGAAAGAATTGAGAAGATTTATTTTCTCTCCATTTAAGGAAGGTTAACTGCACATTGAGAAACAGAATTGAGTTCAGTGTCAGCTACACAAGTGCAGTTTCCTCTTCTTGAGGATAATATTTATTTTGAGTTGATGGCTTTTAAGAAGGCAAACTATTACCCAATTTCCTTCCTCCTTCAGCAAGTTTGTAAATGGCTATCCGTGGAACACATTGTGAAATCTTGTTTTCAAATGATCTTATACTCATGTGGGCATTTAATAATACACATCCTACCCACAATTGAGAAAGCAACACTAAAAGTTTATTGTGATCTGAATTCTACGAAGATATACATTATGTTTCCATAAGATGCTCATACACAGTGTATACCTCTGTGCTTATGGCAGATTTTTTTTCAAAGCAGGCTAAGCTGTAGAGTTGGGGGAAGATTATTGTTTTACTAAGTACGTCTCATTTACAAGAAGGTACAAATTTGCTGTTGAATTTCTAATCCTGGTTGTCAGTGCTCTTTCTGTCACAGTTTCTGGAAAAGAAATACAGAGATGTATGACAGCCAAATCACTGGTGCCTCTCTTTATCTGATGACAAACAAGTGATAACAGTCACATTTATAGATGATGTAAGATTCTGTGAATAACTTTGAAACCCATCCTCTGAGTTCTTCTATGTCACTTGTGTCTGCATAACTGAATAATATAAACGTGGTGTTCTTATAAGATTAATTGCTTCAAGGACAGAATATTTTATTAAACCACTTCAGAATTACTCATAAACTTACTACTTTTTCAGAATAATAACATATGAAAAATACAGAAAATTATTAAAAATGTAAAATTACGCATATACCCATTCTCAGAGAAAACCTCTATTGGAATTCTCTTACGGTTAATTCTCAAGTATTGGGTCAATAGGTGTGATAGCATAAATTTATTTTCTCCTTGAAATTATGCCCACACTGAAAATACAATTTGGAACTTTTTCTCCAAATAATAATTTCATATAACTTTTGAAGTATTTTTATTTTCACTTAATTAAAAATGGCTATATTTCTAAGACATTATATAATGTTGCAAACAAGGATTATAAAAGCTAGAGAATTCCAGCCTACAACTAGCCACAAATGTTTTAATTTTACTTTTTGTGCACTTTGATTATTTGTGTTTATTGTATTTTCATCAATCCCAATGGCCTCATTTTATTTATGTAATGTGGATTCATATTATTTCATTAGGACAAGTTAGTTAAAGTGGAAACATTTGGTAAGAGATGATGGAAATATTTCAGACATTTGATATATGGCCACCAAACCTACTTCCACAATGATATAATGATTTTTAATCCTAATGGTGACACGTAAATGATATATTTCACTTATTTCACTCTATTCGTCCATAAAATATTTTATAGGCAAAACCAATACTACACAGGCTGTGCTGTGCACATGCTCCTGCAGGAGCAGCCAGGCAGGGGCCTTGGGAGGGGCTGGTGAACAGGAAGGACTACAGAACACATGTGCCCTAGGCCTGCAGAAAAGTTGGCCCTGCTTTCACTTGTCCTAGCGGTTAGCCAAGGTTAGAGATACTTGGAGAAAGACGGGGAGGCTTGAGGGATGTGTACCCACGGTCGTATTCTACTTCAGCTACCTTGCATGAAAAAGCCCCTGGGCTCCATGCAGGCTGGAGCTCCGTCTCTGCCTACTCTCCAGACAGATCCCCCTGCCAGTTCAAATGTCCATAGAGGTCTTGGGATCTTTTATAGCTAGGATCTCAGAGGTCTGTAGTGAGAGTAGTTTATCCCACAATTCCTTCTCTCACTCCTTTCTCTAAGAGCCATTCAGGGCTTGGAGTTGGCCTGAACATTCAGCAACCCCACACAACCTCAGTGTCTATATGTCGCCTCTCTGTTGACTCGTTTTTTTTCTCTCTAAATGTTTGTTTAATATATGTTGGTTTACCTGAGTCTCTGGTCTCTCTCAGTTGGAGCTGTGCTTCCTGACTACATGTAGTCAGATATTTTCTAAAATTTCTGTATTTGTGTTTTAAGCCCCACACAAAAGCATAAATTGTTATCCAATGAGTCTGCACACTTCGAGAGGAAAAATGCTCCAAAGTCTCTGGGAACTGCCTGGGTGAGCACCAGTTAGGTCAAATAGGGCACTAAGATAATTCCAAAAACGTACCCCCAGCCAGCACCGCCATGTTTTTCTAAATAACTATTATTTCTTAAATAATAGTTAATTTGTTCCTTTTAGGGTTTTGTTGTCATGTATTGGTTCAAGATTTATTATAGCTTTATTTAATAAATTTTTAAAATGTTTATTATATATTATATATTTATTATATTTTAATTTTCTAGTCAGTTAAAAATTAACTTCTGTTTTCAAACATATTTTACCATATAAGGTCCACTCCAATTTTATTGAATATTTCTGCCAGTACAAGAGTTTGCCATAGCAAACTATATTTGAGAACTACCTGAGAACTATTTTTAAAATATTAGGGAAAAGATGTCAGATAATTCGTGTTTTTTTGTTTTTGTTTTTGTTTGTTTGTTTGTTTGTTTTTTCAAGTTTTCTGCTTTACTCTCATGTGCAGCAACTCTGTGGACCTGAGCTTTGGAAGCACCGAACACTTTATATTATCATTTTTTAAAGTGCTTTTCTGTGTGTGTATGTGTATTTAGAAGTTGTTGCTAGAAAATTCTTGGGCATTCTCAGGACTTTTTATTTTTTCCTGAGGTGGCAAAATCTGATTACTGATGGAAGTTCCTTGTGTCCTTCTTGTCTACAAAACCCAGAGACCAATCTAAGACCTAATCATGGAAAGATTATTTACTGCTTGTCTGAATCCTTTTTCCTTAAAATTGATGCTCTACAAGTTCTTACAGTAATGTTATCTTCACATACATACTGTACTACTTTATTTTAGCTATTTTTATAACTTATTCTAAAATATAAAAGTGAGTAAATACTAGCTTCTAAGCTCCATAAAGACAGACCTTTTTTTTTTCTGTGTTATTCTCTACCATATTCCCAACACATTGAACAGAATTTATTTATTTTTTATTACTTTGAAATGAAGTTTCTTCCTTGTTGCCCAGGCTGGAGTGCAGTGGCATGATCTCTGCCGACTGCCACCTCTGCGTCTCAGGTTCAAGTGATTCTCCTGCCTCATCCTCCCTACTAGCTGGGATTACAGGCATCTGCCTGGCTACTTTTTATATTTTTAGTAGAGATGGGGTTTCAGGTTGGCCAGGCTGGTCTTGAACTCCTGACCTCAAGTGATCCACCCACTTCGGCCTCCCAAAGTGCTGGGATTACAGGCGTGAGCCACTGAGCCCGGCCACATTGAGCAGAATTATGCTTAATGTATATAATGGTGCTCAGAATATATGTGCTGAATAAATAAGAGAATAAATTAATGATTGTAAAATTAAGTGGAAAATTAATAAAAATGTACAATGGTATTTTTAAAATTAATAACAGCAATAACTATTGCCTTGTCCTTGGTTACTATGTAATTCTCTCATCCTCTCTGCTTCTATTTCTAAAATTCTTGTAATTGTGATCAGTTGTTTGTGTTCATCTTCCATCTCTTGGAGACACCAAAGATGAGGCTGTATTATTTGTATTTATAAAAACCACTTTAAAATTATGTGCTTAAATGATCTATTGAAATTGCTTTCAGTCACATTGCAACCATTCTAAGACTAATAATTTCATCTTGAACAATGTCTTCTTTATTACCTTTTTGTATATACTATAACTCAGGCTTTCTCTGGCACAAAATGAAATGTTATCCTAAATATTTAAGAAAAAATATGAATGTAAAGAAGCAATGAAAGTATAATTTATGGTCCTAACTACTACACTTCTGAGAGTAAACTGGTAAACTATTAAAAATTAAGCTGGAACAACAGGCATAAAACTAGGATGACTCTGGGCAGACTGAAAGGTGAGATCACTCTAGTCTTAAAGTAAATTAAATCACTGAGATCTTTCTTTATGTGAAAAGCTTTTGTTTGTGTCCTCAAGTCTCTGGGATATGAATTAATGTTCTTCTGCATAAGGGCATATTGGTGAAAATATGTATGAATATGTTGTGATGAGGATGTTTCTAAAAAGCAAAATGGAAACCTTTGTTCTTTTTGCCTAAGTTATTCATATTTGTCATTTAAGCTAAACATCTCAATTCAATTTCTCCTGTTGTTCTAGCCATTTCTTCACAGCACTGGCCAAACCTCAATTCTGTATTCATTAATTATGTAGTTAACACTTCCTTTCTGAAAATGCATATACTGTGAAGGCCAACACCGTGGTTTTGTTTGTTTATTTTTTGTTTGTTTGTTTCCTCGCTAATGAATGCCCTACACCCATTTTGGTCTGTGACACAAAGAAGGTATTAAAAAATGTTTAACAAATGAGTAAGCCAGTGACAAAATGTCTTCCGTCTTACCTTCATCCATTAAATTCTACAACAATTCTGATGAAAATAAATTTTGAAAACTATGAAACATTTGAAGAACCAAGTGGAATTTATTCTTCCCTTCTTCATATCATTTTTCTATCTGGAAGCTCTAGTTTCTCAGAGAATTCTTACACTCTTGCTTTCATGCCATTATTTCTCTAATGGATTTTGAGTGGCATATAGGAAATCAGAGAGTAATTAAGAGGTAATAAAAATAAGATTTGCAAACTATAAGTAGGCTTTTAATTTTTTTTTTTGTTTATGCACTAGCAATTTTTGGCTAATGATAACCACTCTATTTTGGATACATATAAATATAAATGCTTTTTGACTTTTATTCAGGACACTAGAAAAATAAATGTAGATAAAGAAAAATTATAATGTATGGTGAAAAATATTCCCCAAACTGCATTTTTGAGTGTATTTATTCATTTTGTGTAAGAAAATGATATTCTAAAAAATATCTAACATTCTAGCGTCAACATTAGTTATCATTAGAAATGTTTAAAATAATTACAAAAACAAACCAAAAAACACCTATTATTATCTATATGTAAAGCATGGATCTTATTTTAAGAGTTTATATACAAGTTAGGGAAGATTTTGCTGAAATGCATCCAAAGAAGTCAAGCCAGAACACAGAAATTCATAAACCATTAATTCTTAATATATTTCTAAATGGTTTATAGTTTGGGCAGAATCTATAAAAAGTAAAAGTATCTGTTTTTGCATTTCAATTCAATTTCATTTGTTTCAACAAACACTACCAGGCATTGTTCGAGTGTGTGGGAATTAAAAGATGAATTTTAGCCTCTAAGGAGTTAGTAGTCAAGTAGAGGAGACAAATATAAAGAAAACCTGATTTGTGACAGATTTCAACTATCCTGCATGAGTATATTACTATGCCTCTAATCTTTGGTTAGAATATCTTTAGAACACTCTAATTAAAAATAAAATTACATTATTGTATCCTTGTATTTAATACAACTAAAATATTATTAAGGATACATTAAGACATCAGGTAATTATTAACTACTGTTATGTTGGTGAAGATATCTTAACCTAAAAAACAAGGAGAACAAAAAGGAAATGGGAAGGGCAAGTGAGAGCACCTTGTAAGGAGGGCTAATTATTATTTCTTTCAGACTATGCTATCCAAGAGAGAACCCTGTTCAATCTTGACTATCAATGAGCCCATGATGACATTATATATGAATCTGTAAATATATGTTTAATTAATTAATTCGTGGATACATACATGAAGAGATTATAAAACATGATTTCTGGTGGTAGTTTGAGGGTACTGTGATCCACATGAGTGGCAGGACAAAGGTATAAAAGGGGCATATCTGAAAATAATTACCTGTTTATTCAATGAAAGTTTGGAGCAGCTACTGGGAGTAAATTTTTTTCTCTACATCATTGCTCAGTAGCAGCAACACCAAATTTCTTGTTTTGTATTGACTTTATGATTATATTTTGCAGATTTCGAAAAGAACGACGGAAGCATTACTTGGTAAGAAAGGAAATTTATTTGCACAGTAGTCCTATATGTGATATCGTGATACTAATCCTCAATATTTGATTTGACAAATATGGCCCAATTAGGCCTCCCTGACATCTCATCCTGAGACAGGGCTTGCATACAGATTGGTGCACTACTAATAGGGCTATATCTCTAAAAGACCTCATGCTTGCAACCACTGTCATTTTCTAAATTTGCTTCAGCTCAGTCAGTTTTGTGATTTTTGGCTTCAGTTTACAGCCATGAAACTGCTTACTAAAATTCATCTGTTCCCCTAATAGAGTTTTTTAGACAGAGAAGATAAATTGGGGAGATTCAATAGCTATAATTACTAACATGTTTTAAAAGGTGTGTTAAGGAAGCCTGCAACTTCTGTGGTATTTAAAATGCTCTCCGATTCAGTTTTTGCTTTTCCTTCATCACATTCCCTAAGAAAATATAGTCATGATTTGAGTTTATTAAATTGTGATTTTTTCAGTTATACAAGAATAAAAAGAAATTATAAATTATTAAAAACAATTTCCATAGAAATATATTTGAGAAAGTGATATACTTGGATGTGACCAACTATTTTCTTATTATAAAATGGTATCATGGAATTATTACCAAATCTAAACACATTACTCTTTAAAATAAAGATTACTGAGTCAAATGATATTTCTGTCTTTAGGTCTTTGAGAAATTGCCACATTGCCTTCCACAATAGACAAATTAATTTACACTCCCACCAACAGTGTATAACTATTCCTTTTTCTCTACAACATCATCAGCATCTGTTGTTTTTTTTGACTTTTTAATAATAACCATTCTGACTGGTGTTAGATGGTTTCTCGAGGTTTTGATTTGCATTTCTCTAATGATCAGTGATGCTGAGCGTTTTTTCATATGACTGCTGGCTGCATTCATGCCTTCTTTTGAAAAGCGTCTGTTCATTTTGTTTGCCCACTTTTTTATGGAGTGGTTTTTTTTCCTTGTAAATTTGTTTAATTTCCTTATAAATGTTGGATATTAGACCTTTGTCAGATGCACAGTTTGCAAACATTTTCTCCCATTCTGTAAGTTGTCTGTTTACTCTGTTCATAGTTTATCTTGCTGTGCAGAAGCTCTTTAGTTTAATTAGATCCCATTTGTCAATTTTTGCTTTGGTTACAATTGCTTTTGGCATCTTTCTCATTAAATTTTTTCCCATGCCTATGTTCTGAATGGTACTGCTTAGGTTGCCTTCCAAGGTTTTTGTAGTTTTGGGTTTTACATTTAAGTCCTTAAGTCATCTCTAGTTAATTTTTGTATATGGTGTAAGAAAGGGGTCCAGTTTCAATCTTCTGCATATGGCTAGTCAGTTATCCCAGCACCATTTGTTGAATAGTGAACCCTTTCCCTATTGCTTGTTATTATTTTCAGGTTTGTCAAAGATCAAATAGTTCTATGTGTACAGTCTCATTTCTGAGTTCTCTATTCTGCTCCATTGGTCTATGTGTCTGTTTTTGTACCAGTACCATGCTGTTTTGGTTACTGAAGCTCTGTAGCATAGTTTGAAGTCAGGTAGCATCATGCTTCCAGCTTTGTTCTTTTTGCTTAAGATTGTGTTGACTAAATCGCCTCATTGCGCTCCTGTGAAGTTCAAGTAGTTTTTTCTAGTTCTGTGAAGAATGTCAATGGCAGTTTAATAGGAATAGCACTGAATCTATAAATTGCTTCTGGCTCTAGCTATTTTAACAATATTGATTCTTCCTATCCCTGAGCATGGAATGATTTTCCATTTGTCAGTGTCATCTCTGATTTCTTTCAGCAGTAGCTTGCAGATCTCCTTGTAGAGATCTTTCACCTCTACAGCCAGCTCTATTTCTAGGTATTTTATTCTTTTTGTGGCAATTGTGAATGGGAGTTTGTTTCTGACTTGTCTCTTGGCTTGACAGATGTTGGTGTATAGGAATGCTGGTGATTTTTTCACATTTATTTTGTATCCTGAGATTTTGCTGAAGTGTTTATTAGCTTAAGAAGCTTTGAGGCTGACACTATGGGTTTTTCTAAATATAGGATCATGTCATCTGCAAACATAGATAGTTTGACTACCTGTCTTCCTATGTGAATACCTTTATTTCTTTGTCCTACCTGATTGCTCTGACCAGAACTTTCAATACTATGTTGAATAGGAGTGGTGAGAAAGAGCATCCTTGTCTTGTGCTGGTTTTCAAGGGGAATGCTTCCAGCTTTTGCCCATTTAGTATGATGTTGGCCATAGGTTTGTCATAAATGGCTCTTATTATTTTGAGGTATGTTACTTCAAAACCTAGTTTATTGAGAGTTTTTAACATGAATGGATGTTGAATTTTATCAAAAGCATTTTCTGCATCTATTGAGACAATCATGGTTTTTGTCTTTAGTTCTATTTATGTGATGAATCACATTTTTTGATTTTGTGTATGCTATACCAACCTTGCATCTTCGGATGAAGCCTACCTGATGGATATGGTAGGATAAGCTATTTCATGTACTGCTGGATTCAGTTTGCTAGTATTTTGTTAGAGGATTTTTGCATTGACATTCATCAAGGATATTGGCCTGAAGTTTTCTTTATTTTGTTGTATCCCTGCCAGGTTTTGGTACCAGGATGATGCTGGCCTCATATAATAAGTTAGGGAGGACTCCCTCCTTTTCAATATTTTGGAACAGTTTCAGCATAAATGCTACTAGCTCTTCTTTGTACATATAATAGAATTAATTTGTGAGTCCATTCAGTCCTGTATTTTTTTTTTTTTTTGGTTGGTAGGCTTTTTATTACTGCCTCGATTTTGGAACTCATTATTGGTCTGTTCAGAGATTGAATTTCTTCCAAAATAAATTGGCATCTATTAACTTCCAGTTTGATGCTTTCTTGGTTTTGAGACATTTATGTTCTTGGGTTAAAATCAGTTTCATTAGGTGTCACTGGTTACTTATTTTTTTCTGACATCAACTTTTTTACATGTAAAGTGATGGCAGAATAATAGCCATGACAAAACTTACTTGTTTTAGTATATTACATTAAAAATTCTATTAAAAAGGATAAAAAACTGCACAATTAGGATATATCATTATTTTGCAATAGATTTTATATACAGAACCCTACATGTACCCCAGCATACCCTTACTACCTTTTCTTTTGCTAACTTTTGCTTTCACAAAAAGGTTTATTGATTCTTATTCTAGATATTGTTTTATTCCACTTTTGAAAATAGATGCCACAGGCTATAGAGTAATTCAAGGACTTTATTTTCTTTTAATTTAAACAGAACAGAATCTGGTCTTCTGGCAGAAAATTCAACTTTGTTGGCAGCTACAGGGTTATGCCTTGGTGAGCCTATTAATGGATGTTTGGGTTTAGTTGCATTCTTAGCCACCATTCCCCTGTGGTGTATGATCTTCATTGCATGTATTTTCTATGTTGGGTACACATATTGGATTTTCAAAAATTATTTCTACATCTGCATAAAAAGCCTTAATGGGTCATATTTTAGGGCTGGCTAATGTAAATTGTTTTATTCTAACTTAATAAAATCCCTTAATTTATTGACTATTTTTGATACGCTAGCATTTCTTTTGCAATTTTAAACCTTCATATTTTCTCATATTACTAAGTAACCTTTTCCTATTAGTATTTCTTAATGTTCTTCAATATTTCTAATTTAACTATAAAACAGTATTATGCAGAGATAATATGGACTCTTATGGAGGACGCTTCAAGATTATTATTGTTATCATCATGATTATTTTATAATACACAAAATTGTTTACATATATATTGAGGAAATTAAATTATTCTGTAAATTATAAGGTCTTATATGAAAGTACACTAAGTCAGTGCCTTAGTTTATGTTCCATTGCTTTTAACAGAATACCTAAAGTTGGGTAATTTATTTAAAAAGTAATTTATATACTACTGAAAGCTGAAAGGCTCAAGGTCAGGGGGTCAATCTGGTGAGAGCCTTTCTGTTGGTGGTTGCTCTCTGCAAAGTCCCAAAGTAGTGCCTGGCATCACAAGGCGAGGGATATGAGCCTGCTACCGTGCAAGCTCAGGTGTCTCTTTTTATTATTACAAAGCCACCACTCCCACTCTCATATTAACCCATTAATCCATTCAACCATGAATAGATTAATTCATTCATGAGGGCTTAGTACTCCAATCACCTCCTAAAAACCCCATCTTTCAATACTGCTGCCTTGAGGATTAGGTTTTATCATGAGTTTCAGAGGGGGAAAACATTCAAACCATAGCAGTCAGCATGGGGGAAATAAATTGAAAGTGGGAAACTTCTAAACCTGAGGTAAGGTCTATTAAGAAAAGAACAAAGAAATTAAATGATTACTTCCTAGGAAGTTATTTTGGGATCTAATTCCATTTCTGAATATCTGGGGCCTTATACAATTTATCATCTTATTCACACTAATTGGACCAGTCAGATATCATTATAATAAATCATATGCATGATAGCTAAATAGATGGAATAAAATCTGTAACCATAATAATAGTTTAAAAATATTTAATAATAAAAATACATTTATTCACTTACAACGACTTGGTGAGAAACATAAGAAAAAATCCCTTATAGATCTCTTGAATTTATTTTGTTATTGGAATTAGAAGTAATAAGTGTCTTTTTATTTCTGATTATCTTTTTAAAAGTGTTTGTGTAAGGAATATCCTTGGAAGACAGATACTGCTTCTTCTTCCTGAGCAAAAAGCTGACTTGTTTTTTGCCCCATAAAATAAAGATTATGTCTCCTTTCAGGAAAAAACTCAGGTAGGTTTGCTTGCAGCTTATTAGAAAAGACTGGGCTTTACTGTCCTTAGGGATCTTCAGCTGTAACACAAATTCACTATATGTGTAGCATCCATCTGAAACTCTCCACGTTGCTCTGATGGGACTTTGAGGGAAAGAAGAAATGGCATGTGCCATGAGTAATTAAGTACTTTGTCTTTGACCCAGGAGGCTTTTGTCTTCTACCAGTATTCATGAAACTAAAACAGGATAATATGTTAGCTTAAGACAACAGTAAACTTTCAGAGTATTCACATTCTTGACAAAGCCCTGCAAAATCGTTTCTAACATTATTTTTTCCTTCCTTTCCTTCCTTCCTTCCTTTCCTTCCTTTCCTTCCTTCCTTCTTTCCTTCTTCTTTCCTTCTTTTTCTTTCTTTCTTTTTCTTTCTTTCTTTCTTTCTTTCTTTCTCTTTCTTCTTTCTTTCTTTCTTTCTTTCTTTCTTTCTTTCTTTCTTTCTTTCTTTCTTTCTTCTTTCTCTCCTTCCTTCCTTCCTTTTTTCTTTCTTTTTTTTCTTTCTTTCTTGATGGAGTCTCGCTCTGTTGCCCAATTGCTCACTGCAACCGTGGCCTCCCAGGTTCAAGAAATTCTGCCTCAGCCTCTCAAGTAGCTTGGGTAAAAGGTGCACGCCACCATGCCCGGTTAATTTTTGCATTTTCAGTAGAGATGGGACTTCACCATGTTGCCCAGTCTGGTCTTGAATTCCTGACCTCAGGTGATCCACCTGCCTTGACCTCCCAAAGTGCTGGGGTTACAGGCTTGAGCCACAGTGCCCAGGTATGTACACTTTAAATGAGTAAACAAAGGGACACAGAGCATATATAGCTTTCCTAAGGTCACATAGATAGCAAAGAGAAAATGTAGGAATCAAATCAGACAATTTGGCTCCAGAACTGATGTGTTCAAATATGTCACTATAATGCTGGTTACATTCATTAAAATACTTCTAGTTTCCTTAGTGTTACAAGATGCTGGATGAACTAAATACTTATTTACTGAATTTAACTGTGACCTGAAGCTTCCTCACGCCTGAATTTAAAAATGTTCTTTCTGAGGGATGATGAAAACAGTTTGCTTCTGTGTTTTCCTATTATTTTATCAACTTTACTCTTCTGACATCTTATTGAGAATCTTGCAGGTAAGTGACAGTCGTCACTCTGCAGGATAATATCCTCTAAGATTAATTTTAAGGTGGATTTGATGTCTTCTTATGTTTCTTGTGTTTCTCTGAAACACTTCATTCCATTCTCTAAAAAGTTATGTCAGTGCTATACCTTTTTCTGTAGTGTTCACTTACTGAGTTTTGCCTTCTCTGCATTGGTTATCCCTTCTTTATGTGACTGCTCATTACTTTGCCTTTTTGCTCCTAAGATTTGGTAAGCCTCACCCCACTTTCTACCACCTGCATTGGTCCCATCATCCACAGTTGCTAGTGAGATTCCTGTATTCCCCTGTCCATAGTGATTGATTCAGAAGTACAGGTGTGAACTAAACTCGAACAATACAAGTGAATGGGCATCAGTCTTGAGGCTTTTGTCGGAATTATTGATAGAAGCCAAACTCCGCTTTAGGTTGCTAGATTTTGGAAGTATGCCTGAGTCTGTCAGTGGCCATTTTGGCACTGGGATATTTCCTTTCTGAGAATGAAGCCAACTTAGATAGTAGCAAGGCCAAGAGATGGAGAGGAAAAACATTTTCTGTCAATATTATTTGAGCACTGGATCCAGATATGCTATAATTAAAGATCAAAATATTTCCAGACATTCATTTTTTGATGCAATAATGTCCATACCATGCTTTATTTTTTCTTAAGCCATTTTGATTTGGAAGATTACTACTTTCAACAAGCTTCAAACTTTGTGCATTCTTAGTTTCATTATTTCTAAAATTATATATTTTAATTTTATTCCCAATTCATCTCCCCTTTTACAATGTTACAGTACTGTGATTTTTTCAATGTCCCAATTTTAAAACATCTCTAAAAATTGTTTCCCTTGAAACAAGAAAAATCTTGTTGTATTTATTTATTATTTACTAATCAATTGCAATTGAGTTACAACAATGCATAATATTAGATAAATAAATAAAAATATAAGAATAATTATGTGGAAGAGCAAATTGACGAAGAATAGTTCCTAGCTTTGGAATCTAGAAACATTAATCTCATAGACGTAGAAAGGAAAAGGGTGGAAGAATGGTAGTTACCAGAGGTTGGGGTGGTTAGTGGGGGATAAGGAGTTGGGAAGATTTTAGTCAAAAGCTACATATATATAGTTAGTTAGGAGGAATAAATTCAAGGTCTACTGTACAGCATGGTACCATAGTCAACGATGATATATTGTATTTTTTAAAAATGCTAAGAAAGTGGATGTTACGTGTTCTCACCACAGAACGGATAACTATTTGAGGTAATTAATTTGTTAATTAGATTTCACCATTTTATAATGTATATATACTTCAAAATGTCATACTGTACATCGTAAATACAAGTAATTTTATCTGGCATTTTAAAAAAATAATACATTTCAAAAAAGAATAGTCCATGGTTGAAATACTAATGAGTATGGTGAAATATTGTATTTATTCAACATTTATCTATTTGCTTTAAATAAAATGGTACTATCTTATTGCTTAGAAAACAATATCATAGGTGCATTGGTTGTACACTATTTTTCATTAACAAACACCTATGCCAAAATGTCAACAATTTATAGGCTTATTCCTCCGATTCTATCCAACATGAAAAAAAAAAAAAAGATTGAAATACTGTGTTTCTAAATCCTGATATGTTGGATTTTTTTTTTCTAATGACAAAAATTTTTCACCCAGGTTATGTGTTTCTCATTTATTCCGAAAAGTAAAATCTCTCACATCTGGATAACACAGCACCTTTGGAAGGTCTGAAAGACTGTGTCTTTACTCTCTTTGGCTTATATCACTATTAGTCAAAATAGGTAGGAAAGACATTAAGATTTCCATTTTGTATATGAGATAAATAGGCCATGTATTCAAATACCATCTACAATCAAGGTCTTTCGTTTTTTAATTCAACACACCTCTAACTGCAACACAAGGAAAACATTTGTTTGACACTGGTAAATCAAACAGAAATAGCCTCACAGAAACACTGAATCTAACCCATTCGATGTCTATCATCTTGTCTTCAAGCTGTATAGCCAAGGGCAGGGTCAGAAGCTGCCATGCTGTGTTACATAACAGGAATAAATAATACAGAAAACTTATTCATTTATTTAACCTTCGAATATTTATAGAGAGCATATTACAGCATGCCAGCCACTATTTTGAAATCTCAGTGCCTTGGTAAAGGAGTCTGTTTTTAAAGAGGAGCTGCTTCTTTCATATTTCTCTATTATTACTATATCAACTGAAAAAGGGTCTATTTTGTTATTTAATTATTCTTGGTATGTGAGCCTAATTCAAAGGCTTAGTTAACAAGGAAACCAAAGGGACCACAGAAGGCCTTGAATAGTATATGAATGAGTTTTAGAGTGAAATAAAACCGTAAAAGTACTGTATCATCTTGTCTGAGTCACAATGATATCAGGAAAAAAAAAATTCACACAAACATTTTTAGCCTGGGTTTCTTCCCAAGTAAACATACTGTTAAGTCTCTCAGATGACGCTTTTGAAGATTTGAGGCTGCTTTTTGAAGTTGAGATAGGCACAATCTTTCTGCTTGATAATTAGAATAGGAACAAAGTATGGATAAGTACAGCAAGATATTAAACGAAAATGTCATTTTTTCAGCTGCAAACAGAGAACTTGATACAACCTTAGGCACTCAACCTTCCAAATGATGCCAATTATGTTCACCCACCCTGCTGTGCTCTTAAAAGGAGAAGCACTAGGGGGATCAAGATTAAAACACTTAATTACTTTATGTTTTAAATGTGAACTATCTGTAAAAAACAGCAGGCAAATCCTTTTTGCTATCCACTTGACATAAGTCCCTTTGGTCCCTGGACAGTTCCACTAATCATTTGAGTTTAAATACTTTTCCATTGCCTTTGCATTCTCACTACAAATGTCTTCACCTTCTCTAGGAAGGGGGCTGCATCCTTGGTTACTATTCAACCACTTATCTATTGACGTTACTGTCTGAGAATTAAAGTTCCCTGGAGTTGGCTGATGAGCTTTCACATAGAGTAAGTATTGCAACAATTCTGCAAATCAGGGCTAAGAGGAAATGGAGGCTAGAATCAGTTTCCAAAGTCATTTCTTAGAATTTGCAGAATTGCCATTATAGGAGGAATTATATTCAGTAGAGTCAAATTTATATTTAACAACATTAAAATTCTTCTGAAATCTTGATTATCCCAATGTCATTAGCAGAAAATGCCAAGGCATGTAAATAGACTGTGATAACTATAGAGAATCGCCTGACTTAGAAAAACATCCAAATAATTCTGTAGATTTTAAATGTATTTATTTCAATTGCTTTGTATTGTCTTATCTTTTTTGGCTAAAATTATACAACTTTTTTGTTTTCTGAGCATTTTGACATCCATTTAAAAGTTCTTTTATACTTACAATAATGCCTTGAGTCAGGAAACAGTAATTATCTCAGTTTTACAAATAAAGCAAAAGCATAAAAAGTCATCTTGGCCTTCAGATGAGGGCACGCAATTAAGTAATGCAGAACTGAAACTAGAACACGGATAACAATTGTTATCCCAGACCAAGCCTTTTTTTACTAGAGTGTGTGACTTGTACATTTATTCTATGGTCATCACAAAAATATATATGCAGTACAAACACATAAAAGTGACTTCTAGTTGCTGAGGTTGGGGGAAGACTAATTAGATGATCTGGTAAGAGTTTTATAAGGAAGGAAATTTATTCTGATTAGAAAAAATATAGGTACAAGTTGAGACATATTAACCAATTGTCATAATTGCCAATAAAACACAGTATGTAGATGAGAGGAATCTAGGTTAGCTGGGAAGGTGGGACAAAAGTGGAATGGCGGGGAAGCGTGGGAGACAACATGCTTCTACAGACATCAGAACTTAATTTCTTTTCCAAATAGTTTCTGACCTTTGCAATTTGTGGTGGTGAAGGGTCAGCAACAAAGCCTCAAAGATCACAGCACAAAGGTAAAATGATTCACCCTCTTTTTAATCCTTATCACAGATCTCTAAGATCTTCTAATTAAAGAACAAAGATAGACATCTACTCGACCCTCACTTTGACATCTTCAAATTTAAAGCAATTCAACTCTCACTCCCACACTCAGGTTAATTTTTACTAGAAGAAATAATGTTGACAGTTTCAGAAAGTCAAGTTAAGCTTATATAAGGAAAAAAGGGTAAAATGTTCTTCTCTTAGTGATGGATGTGTCCTCCAAGATACGATTTCCCAACAGTTCTAGGACTTGCTTAGTTGGGCCAGAGCATACTGCACAGTGGGCGTTTCAGGACACAAGCTTGAAGTCAGAAATGTATACCTAGCCTCCCTTCCAACCGTTATACCACTAATTGGCTGTGTGATTTAGGGAAAAGTACTTAAACATCTCTGAAACATGGTTCATTCTTCAATAAAGTTAAAATAATAGTAGTACTTAAAATTTAGATTGTTACTGGTAGTGGGCTAAATGATGTCCCTTAAAGAGACTATTCTTGTTTTAATCCCTAGAACCTGTGAATGATATCTTACTTTGGAAAAAGAGGCATTTGCATTTGAAGTTAATTTAAGGATATTAAGATGAGAAAATTATCCTGGACTAACTGGGTGGACCTTAAATCTAATATGAGTATCCTTACAAGAGACACACAGAAGAGAGTCATGCAGAAGAGGAGCAAATAATGTGACCATGGACGCAGAGATTGACTTGATGTGGCCACAGGGAGGGAAAACCTGAAGCCACCATAACATAAAAGAGGTCAGGAATGGATTCTCTCTGATACCTTGATATTGGACTACTGGCTTCCAGATTTATGAAATAACTTGTATTTTAAGCCAAGATTGTGGTAATTTAATATAGCAACCACATAAAAGTAATACATCATTCAATGGGATAATTGTGAAGAATATGCATAATACATGGACTAGAACATATATGTTATTGATAAATAGAAGTTATTATTTATACAAAACCTGAGCAGCATAAGACCTAAAACCAATATTAAAGGATATTTGTCCTCAGAGAATGGGTTTCCAATTTATCGATTACTTTCTATGAGCCAATTATTCTACTGGGTGCTATGCATGCATTATACAGTTTCTACTTCTAGTTATAACAAAAGTAAACACTATGAATTCTCTTAACACACATGGAGACTGTAACTCACAAAAGTAAAATCACTTACTCAAGACTATATCATTAGTAAAAGAATCAAACTCAGATCTGTCTGTGGGAAATGTATTTACTCTCTTTTTTTCGTGCCACTTCTGCAAGGTACAGTGAGGTATTGGGGAAGACTAATCCACAGCCAGCAGCTCTGTGTAAGAGTTTGTCAATTTTAAGGGTCTTGGCATGGTAAAAATTCAAGAAATGAAGCAATGGAATAGAAAAAAGTGAGCGTTAGAAGAAATAATATAATAAGAAATTTAGAAACATTTCCTAAACAAATGACAATCTTGGTAATTGGAGGAATAATCAGGGAAAGGTAAATAGTATAGGTTATTGAAATAGCTTGGACACCATGGCAGGCAGAATTGTAAAATGAGCCTCAAGATTCAGCCTCTTGTGGTACATGCTCATGCCCTGTATAATGCCTCTCTGGAGTATGGTGAAAACTGTGAATATGATGGGATGTCACTCCTGAAATATATATGGCAAAAATAAAAGGATTTTGTAGATGAAATTAAGGTTGATTTTTAGTTAAATAAGATCAGCTGATTTTTGATTAAGTGAAAGAAAGATCATTTTTGTGGGCCTAATTATTCAAATTAATGACCTTAAAGGAGCAAATGCACTCTTCTCGATATTAGAGAGATTCTTCTCCTGGTCTTGAAAAGGCCATATAGCATAGGATTGTGGGTATCTTCTGTGAGCTAAGAGTCACCCCAGCCAAGAGCCAGCTAGAAAATGGCCACATGAATCTTAAAATGCTAAGGAGATCCATTTTGCCAACAATCTGAATGAACGTGGAAGTAAATTCTTCCCTAATGAAGCTGTTGATGTCGAAGCAGCCTGGCAGAGATCCGGAATGCAGCCTTGTGAAACTCTGAGCAGAGGACCCAGCTAAGCTGTACCTGGACTTCTGAGGCACAGAAGCAGTGATGCATAAATGTGTTCTGTTTGAAGACACTGAATGTGGTAATTTGTAACATAGCGGTAGGAAACAAATACAGACAACTCCCAAAATCAATTTTTTTGAAATACATAATTCCCATGAGAGAAATCAGCACTGTGCTACAAACTAGTTTAGATCTTGCAGGGTTTACCAGTAGTTATAGATACTTAGGTTTCACCACTCTCTGCTTTATTCTAAGAAATATTAATACCCTGACTTCATGTAGTCACCACACTTCCTTTCACCCACTCTATATGTCTTTAGCACCTTCACTTGCAAGCTGAGAAATCTGGAAACCACTTTTGCACATAGTTGAATGAGCACAATCATATAAGTAGATAAACACATATGGACACATGCATGTACACACATACATATTAAAACACATACAGAATTTAGCACATGTACACTACATAAACACAAACTATCATTCCAGGCAGATAGCACATAGTATGCCTCTTTTTTTTTAACCTTTATAAAAGCTGCCTTGTTCCTTATTTAATTCCTTTTTCTCTTCAGTACTTAAAATACACTTATGGCCAAATATACCTCTGTAGTTACATAGCAATGTACTTTTAACAATTTTATCACATCATAAACTAGCATAGTGACAGTACTTTAATGTTCAACTGCTGCATTATTAATAGAAGAGGTTTTGCCTTTCCAGAAACATCCTGAATTTGTTGTGATCCACGGTCATTATAGTCCAATAAATATGATGTGGGTCAGATTGGAAATGCAAAGAATTTGGTGAACTCTGAATGTATTAGATGCACTTTGAACCATTTACTGCCACAAATACAATGATGATATTTCAAAAGAAGCATATTAGTAATTGAAAGCAACTCTTCTTAGTACTATAAATTGTTACCCTGTCTTGCAGTAAAAACAACAGATTTATTGGCAAAACTGGTACCTTGTTAATTTTGTATTTTAATTTTCCAAACTCTGGTAGCTGAATACAGATTGATATAGCTTAAGTGCAGATTAATGATTAGAATTTTAGCATGTAAATGCAATCCAGATAGTTTATTTATGGCTCAGACATATTAATTTGTCAAGTTGGGTTCAAACTCTTTATCTGGATCAAATTATTATTTTCGTATATTTTTATATAATACATTTACATATTGCTGAATACAGATGACAGCTTAATTTTGATTTGCAAAAATCTTTTAAACAAGTAATTTACAAAGTATGAAACATAAATACATAAATACTATGCATTAAAATAATGCAAGTAAACTATTGGTACAAAAATCCTCTAATTAATACATGAAAGAATATTTAGTCATGCTATTGACAAAAACAAAATTGAAGTGAGTGTACAAAAGCCATCATTTATTTACTATCAAATTAGCACATATTTTAAGAATTATAATAAGCAGTTTTGTTATAGAAATGATGAAATAGGCAACTTGGCTAGAAAGTATGTATCAAAACATTTCAAAACCCTGGAAAATTTGTAAACTTTTGACTCAGGTATTTCAATTTTTCACTGAAACAATAATTTCCAGAAGATGTTGCAGCAAAGTTATAAAATCAAATAGACAAAAAATACATGGGCAAGACAAATCTATGCTCAATCAGTTTAGAAAAACAATCTATTTGCTTTAAATAGGGCATAATTCAATATATACTATGTTATTCTTGACAAAGTAATTAGTGTACATATATAGCTATGTGTATATTTAAATATAAACACATATAAGAATATTATGCTCTATGATTTTATGTTTATTTCAATTCTACATTTTAATTTTTATTAACACTTGTCTTTATTTTGTGTAAGTAGAAATATAATGTACGTTAGCTGTAGAAAATATTGAAAATACAGCATCAGAGAGAAAATGTGCCAAAGATAAAACTTGCTCTTTTAATTTTAAGTGAAATTTGTACTATGAAATATATATATGTATGTATATATATAAAAATATATATGTATAAAGTTTCCTAATGATTTGGGAATATTTTATTTGGAATTCCAACATTGGGTTTGTTATATGAAAATGACTTTTGGATGTTTCTAAATGGTATCTCATAGAGTCTGCTTAGATAGATAACATTTAAAAATTTTCCTACATTTTGGTCTGCTTGGGTAGATATTTGACTGATATTTGAATATAGACATTTTTATCTACAATTTAGTCACTGAGTCTTCCACAAACTGTTTAAATAGTTTAGTGGTAGATTGAAAGTAGAATGAGACCTCATTTGCATGTTTGTCTTCAGAAGCCTCACCACAGTATATTTCAGGGAAATAATATTTTTATGAATTTTAGTTTCTTCTACTGTCAAACCATTCTATCTGTAAATTCAACTTACCTAAAAATAGAGAATTTCTTGCAAAACAGATTTTAATAGAAGTTTTCAATGTGAAATTTATCTTCCTCACTCCTTTTTTTCTTCTTTCCTTCCTATCCCTCTTTCTTTCCATTTCTCTCCCTCCCTCTTCCTTTTTGCATGCATTCATCTAGCATACAGTAAACATACACCATGCACCAAGTATTGTGATAGGCACAGGCGTATAAATATGAGCAACGGAGTTTTGATCTGTCCTCCCAAACTTAGAATCAAGATGTTTAATTTTAAAACAAGCATTTACATTAAGTGATAAAATAAAGAAAGAACATAATGTTAAGGAAATACCTAGCAGTGTCTCTTAATACAGTTGAAAGCAAGGAATATTACTCAAGGAAGAATGTCTACAAAAAGTGGCATTAAGGCTAAAAGTCAAAGAATCATTACAAGTTAGGCAGATTGTATTGCTACTCTACAAGAATGGAGTCAGCTGTTTTTCTAGGTTTTTACCCCATGATATTGCTGGCTCCTCTTTGCATGCTCAGTACCTACCAAAGTATCTGGCATACAGATGCTGTTGAATAAATGTTTGATTAATTAAAGTAGAAATATAAAAATGAATATTATTTTGATAAAGCACTATTTGATATATTTGTTTGTGACACAATGAAGAAAACCACATGGATTTCAAGAAAAATTAATATATCATCTATATTCCAATGCTTATCTTAGGTTATCCACTATTTTTTTGTTTCTTCTCTTTTTAAATTTTTAATATTTTGTCCCTATTATTGGATCCAAATCAGCACATATTTGATTTTAACCTTCTGACTTAATATAATTTATTAAAGCTTCAATACTTCTTCAAATTTGAATGACTTATTTTTGTGTATAATTATGTAAAACTACAAATTTATAAAATCTTCTGCATTAACAATGGCCATTTACTTTTGAATATAGAGAAATTAGTCCTATGAAAGTCAATAACAGCATATAAAGAAATTGCCAAAATGCTTTAATATTAAATAACCTTGGGTATTGCTTAAGAAAAACCTGCATTCTCAATTCAGCATGCATGTGGAATATATGCAAATTTATCTTGTTTTCAGTAGAGACCATTTAATTAAAGACAAGTGAAAATAATTTAAAAACTTATTCAAAATTCATCTGGTAATATGAGGATATATACATATGAAATCATTAGACTGATAAATTCATAAGTAAAGAATAATAAGCCAGAAAACAACAGTGCTAATTGATATAAAACACCAAGGCAACGGAGTATTTAAAATGTCATTGAAAGTTGTTGGAATATGGTTAAGAAATGAGCTTCAAGATCTAATTAAGAACTAATCCCAACATGATCCCATAAGTATTTTTATGCTTGAGATGAATATTGGAAATTTGTTTATATTAGTTCAAATGGTTTAGTATCTCATTTCCTTGTTATTTCATATTCTCAATTATCTGAGAGCTTAAATGTAGGAAAAGGAAGAGTAAAACATGTCAAAGGTGGAAATAGGACATAATTTAATAAATACTTTCAAACATTATCTTCCAAACCATGTTAATTACTGGAAACTTCAGAGGCAAAATCTATCCTTTGTATCAAACTTTGAAAAGAAGGAATCTAGTTTGCTTCAAGAAACAGGACTGATTTTGCAAAATAAACCAATTTATTTTCAGGAAACAGAATATGTAACACGCACACACACAGACACACACACACAATAGGTGGCACATCATATTTTAGAAAATTAAAATATGTACAAAATTAGCCTTTTGTAAAATCAGCTCCTTGATAAAACTTGGAATGTTCAGAAAGAATTTTTTTTTGGATTTTAATATTTGCTTGTTTTAAGTTTTGTGCTCTTTTCATTTTAATGGGATACTGAACTATAAAAGTTCAACTTAAGAACACAAATTAATACCTTAGAAAGAAATAGTATATTAATTACAAGGCAGAGATCCTCATATAAACCATTTAATTAACATTCTTATCTAATTTGTATTATTTGGTAAAATTCATGAAACATGGTAACCTAAATGAAAATGCAAAGGGGAAAAAAGATACATAGAAGTATATTATAAATTATGAGAAAAGTTGATAACACATTTTTTTAACCTAAAATGGACTTAACTTTAATTATCCTTGCCACTATGTGGCCGAATACATAGTGTAGAAGAAACAGTGTAGAAAAATAGGTAATAAAAACAGGTGTTGGAAGGATAAGTTGGAATAGTCTTCCAAATAATTCACTATCAAATGTATTTCCAGAGCTTCTCTCTAAAGGAAATAGACACGAGATCATGTTCTTCAAGTACATGGACTCCTAGCACAGCCATCCTGGAATGGAGAGTCAAGTGGTCACATGGCTTAGAATTTGTGCACTGATGAGAGAAGACAGGAACAGGAAGAAGAAAGAGCAGCCTTTCTAATTCATCTGGCTGCTGTGTGGTTCAACTATGCTTAAACCGAAAGTGCAAAGTAAACAGGATTTCTGTGGTTTCACTTTGATGGAGGAGTCCCTCTCTTCTATTTCTGCTAAAATTCTCAATCTGTCGAGTAGAAAATCACTGGTTTCTGTGGAAGTACTTAAAAATGCATGACAATGCTGAACACACAAACCGAAGCAAAAATAACGGAATATCACAGTACTCCTAAATACAAAATAACTGTATTTCTACACACTATCAGTGGAAGTTGAAATGTTACAAATACTATTTAAGTAACATGAAAATTATGAATTATGTAAAATGCACATTTTAAAAGATGTAAGATGACCACACATTGAAAACCATTAACAAATGCTGAGAAAAAAGTTTAAAGACCTGCATAAATGGAGAAATGTATTATGTTTACAGGTTGAAGATTCAATATTGTTAAGCCATCAATTGCTCTAAAATAAAATTATAGATTTAATACACCATCCCAAGTGAAAAAACAGCAAAGTTTTCCAGTAGAAACTTATAAGATTGCACTAAAATTTACATAAAAGTTCAAAGAACCTAAACCAAAAGAGAATGTGTAAAAGAGTAATTAAATTGGAGGATGAACTCAACTGGTTTTAAGAATTCTTATAAAAGTATAACAAACAAGAGAGTTTTGTATTGAGATAACGAATGAAATATTGATTATTGGAACAAAATACAAAGTCCAGAAAAGGAACCAAGAAATTGACAACTTCTTTTCAACAAAAGTACAAAGACAATTTAGTGAAAAAAGATAATCTTTCAATAAATATTACTGAAATCATTGGAAATCCATACATAAAAATAACTGAACTTAAATCCATAACTCATACCATATACAAACATTGACTCAAAGTACGTTATAGGCTTGAAGATAAAACTTACAATTGTAAGATTCCTAGAAGAAAACATAGGACACTTTTAAAGACCCAGGGATAGGCAAATATTTCTTGGATATGATACCAAAAGCATTTTCTGTAAAATAAAATATTGATAAATTTAAATTCTTTAAAATTAAAAAAAAATTCCTTTAAGAATACCATTAAGAGAATATATTAATAAAGGCAGGATGGGAAGGCGATCTGGCTGCGACATCTGTCACCCCATTCATCGTTGGGGTTGATTTTACTGATGTAGGTGGCTAGGCGTGCGTCCCCTTCCTCCCTCACTGTTCTACGTGCATCCTTCCTGAAGCTGCACGTTTGGTCAAAGAAGACAACCTTCCTTGATAGAGGAAGATGTGTCTTCGGCCAAGGGTATACGAGCAGCTGTGCTCCCCTGCTAGAACCTCCAAACAAGCTCTCAAGGTCTATTTGTAGGAGGATATGGGTAATCAAGCTTCCAAGACCCCAGACCATCCAAATGAGGCACTGGATGAGGCAGCAGTCTGCCTTTGTGTGTGTGTGTGTGTATATGTGTATATATATATATATATATATACATATATATATATACATATACATATACATATATATATATACATATACATATATATATATATATATACATATACACACACACATATACACACACACACACATATATATAGGAAAGCCATTACGAAAAATACTTTAAATAATAAGTACGAAAAGGGATTTATATCTAGAATAAAAAGGTTTCAAAACTCAGTAATACTACACAACTAAGTGAGCAAAATATTTTAATAGATTTTGCATCAAAGAAGATATGTGAATAGAAAACAAGCACAAGAATAAATGTTCAATATCATTAGTTATTCAAATTAAAACAACAGTGATGTATAACTGTGCACCTGTGAGAATTGCTAAATTTAGAAAGAAGAGACATGATGAATGTTGACAGTGACGCAGAGGATCTAGAACTTTCACATTCCACTGGTGAAATGTAAAGTGCTAAACAACTTTGGAAATAATTTGGCATTTGGCCTTTTCCTAAAAAGTTAAACATAAATCTTATATATGATCCAGCCATTATGCTGTAAGGTATTTAACCAAGGGAGTGACAGCACATGTCCAAAATTGCTGTGAACATTCATGTAGAAGAAGTTTACATGAATGTTTATAGCAGAATGTTCATACATGTAATAGCCTTAAATTAAAAACAACTTTAATAGTCATGAACAAGATACACTTTCATAGAAAAAAATTAATAATTACCACTTTTAAAATGGGCATATCTTTTGTATGTTTCACCACCTAAAACAATAACTACATTAGGATTTATGTATGGCTGCCACTTCAAATTTGTAATTCCAAGTATATTGGTCTTTCATTTGATCATCATGCTACCTCAGTACTATAAACTAGAAGTTAAGAAATCAGTGATATTAGTTATTCCAGAGAATTACGAAAAAATATATCTGAAGCCTAAGAATAGGTAAATGCAAATCTTGTTTGTCAAATACAACAAAGAGAGATCCTGAAGAGTGAGTTTGAACTAATTTCTTAATCAATATCATTAAATCTAAAATCATCAGGAAAATGTTTAAGTTTTTGTAGAAGTCTCTATTTAATTATTCTCTAATTAATTTATTCAACATATATTTATTGAGGGTATATATATGCCAACTACTAAGTAAGTACTGGGGACACAGCAGTGAATCAAACTGACAAATATACCTCCCCTGTGATGCTACCTGGTCAGGGAAAGTGATGGTAAATAGACAAGGAGGGTATAGGGTTTATAAGAGTTCAGTGGAGAAATAGAAAGCAGGGAAAGGTAAAAAGGAATGTTGTGTACTCAGAGGAGTATCCACCTGTGCAGAGAAGCTATGAGTAAAAAGATAAAGCCCAGCTTCAGAAGCAGGTGGAGCCAACATGCAGAGCAAGACAGACAAGAGGCGACATACCTCCTGAACAAGACAGACTAATCAGTTGCTCGCTTTCTAGGACTTGGAAGGGCAGGTTTTATCGTCCTCGGTAAAATGTCTTGAAATAACTCAGGGTCCTAAAATAGGCTCCCATTTTGATTAAAGTCAAATTTTGTAGGCAAGAAGCTTATTGAAAGGATGAGATGCTTCTCTATGTATCCCTTGCTAAAATACTCTCCTTCACATTCCTTAAGAACCTTATATATTTCCCTGTCAGTCTTATCACAGGGCACAGTAGTATCCTGTATATAAATTAACATCCTCCATTAGTCTGCATTTAGCCATTTGCATCCCTCAGAGACCTTTTTTTTTACACTACAGTAATTTCTAAAGAGTTAGTAGTGGCCCTGAGGTCTTATTTCAAAATCCACTAATAATAGTGAAGTCTCACTGTCAAATGGAAAGAATGTCATAGATGGAATCAGGTGAATCAAATTTGAGTCCGTACTGCTATTTACTAGCTTCCTCAATCTTGCTTAACTTCTCTGAGCCACACTATCTTCATCTATAAAAAGGGGTAATAATTTACATTACCCCTTTTTATAGATGAAAAATTTCACTGATGTTCACTTTCTTTGAGGATTAAGTGGAAATATGTATACCGCCAGCCCTAGAGAGGTAATTTAACCGATCTGATCCGGGACCTGAGCTTCAGAACTTGAAAAATACAGTGATCTCTGAGTGAGTCAAATTACAGCTAGAATAGTGAAACTATGGCCAATTTAATTAGATAACTCAGAAAACCACCTAATTTATTCATTATATTTTATATTCTATGTTAAACAGCTTCGTCTTTCTATTGCTTACACAAGGTTTAAAGTAAAAAGAAAGGAGTGACCTGTGTTCCTCTATTACACTCTGTAGGCTATTAATTTAAAAGTCAACAGAAAATTAGAAAGATGATGACTTTGATTTTATTCCTTTTACTCTTCTCTTTTTTTTGTAATTGTCCTATAATGATTATCCTCTAGTATAATTTTCATAACTTATAAAGGCTTTGTTATTGTTATTAATTTTTCCTTATTTTTATGTATTGTATGATAAACATTCTAAGTCTATAATCCACATGCTTTTATCTTTTGTAATACCTCTGTAAACTCTTTAATATCATGGCCAGATAATGTTTTATAATTTTTAATTTTAAGGGATCTTTTCCCTCAGCTTAGTTGTTATAAATTATTTTAAAGGTATTTCTAAAAGTCCACATCTGTTACTATTATTACCTTTTTCTCAACCCTCATTTTTTCATTCTTTGATTCTCTTCTTTATTAAATAGCTGTTATGCACCATGTTCTATATGGTCTCATATTCTGAGCTATTATTATTTCTTAGAATAATATTTTTGGGTTTTTTTTTTTTTGCCTAAGAAATGTTGCACTTCCTTTGACCTGTACCCCAAACAAAACAGCAAAGAAAGCAGAAATCAAGCCAAGCTTAGCATCATGAAATCTTTAATGGCAAATCTCAGTCCCCTATTTGTTTTTAATCCCAAAACATAATTAACACTCTAGACCGAACTATATATTCTCAGTTTATGTTGTATACAATTATATTTCCATCTGTTATTCTTAAGGAAAAGAAATACAATTATTTTACATTCTGAGAGTTACCCAATTTAGCTGGGTGGGAAATGCACCCTTCTGTTACTGATTGACTCAATGCACATTTGGGTCTGCAGCTGTGTATTCAGCTATACAACATATATTGCAAGATGTCATATCCCTTGCAAACTAAATACATCTGAAGAGTTTCTTCTGTAAGCTTTATACCTTGATACATTATTATTAACTATAGTCTATAGTTTACATTAAGGTTCACTCTTTGTGTTATACGTTTCAATTGGTTTTGCCAAAAGCATAACATTTTGAATTTACTATTTCAGTGAATATTACACATGATAGTTTCTCTGCCCCTAAAATCCCTCATGTACCACATATTCATCCCTCCCTGCCTCTCTCTAAAATCTTGGTAATTGCTATTTTTTTTAAACGGTCACTGTAGTTTTGTCTAGGATGTCATACATTTAAACTCATACAGTGTGTAGACCTTTCAAACTGGCTTCTTTCACTTAGCAATATGCATTTGAGGTTCTTCTGTGTCTCTTTACAGCTTGGTAGCTGCTTTCTCTTTACTGGTGAATAATTCTCCCATTGTATGTGTGCACCATAGTTTGTATTCACACTAGTTGCTTACAATTCAGAACAATTTTGAATGAAGCTGCTATAAACAATTGTAGGCAACTGTTGTGTGGACATGTTTTCAACTCATTTGGATAAATACTAAGGAAACCAGCTGCTAGTAAACTTGATGGTGACGTTATGTTTAGCTTGGTAAGAAACCCAGGCTGTCTTCCAAGAACCTGTACAATTTTGCTTTACTATCTGCTGTAAATGAGAGTTCTTGTTGCTCCGCATTCTCTCCACCACTTGGTGATGTCAGGGCTTTGGATTTTTACCATTCTAATAAGTTTGTAGTAGTATCTTACTGTTGCTTCAAATTGCAATTCTGTAATGACATATGATGTTGAATATCTTTGTATACATTTATATAGCATCCATGTATTTTCCTTGGTGAAATATGTGTTCACATTTTTTTGACCACTTTTTAAATTGGGCTGTTATTTTTGTAATTTCAAGAGTTCTTTTTATATTTTGGGACACCTTTTTTAAAACATGTGTTTTGCAAATTTCTTTTCCTTATCTGTGCTTTTTCTTTCTGTTATCTTAATACTGTCTTTTGCAAAGGAGGGGTTTTTGTTTTAATTTTAATAAAGTCTAACTTGCCATTTTTAACATCAGGGATTGTACTTTTAATGTTCTATCTAAAAAGTCATTGCCAAATCAAAGACTCCAAAACCACCTAAATTTTCTCCTATATTATCTTCAAGAAGTTTTACAGTTTTACATTTAAGCTTAGGTCTATGATACATTTTGGGTTAATTTTTGTGAACGGTGTAAGTTCTGTGCCTGAGTGCATCTATTTGCATGTCAATATCCAGTTGATCTAGCACCATATGTTGAAAAGACTATTGGGTCTCCATTAGACTATTTTTGCTTCCTTTTTATATACAAATTTAATGTATTTATGTGGTTATATTTCTGGGCTCTTTATTTTGCTCCATTGATCAATTTGTCTCTTCCTTTACTAATACTACACTATCTTGATTATTGCAGCTTTGTAGTAAGACTTGAAGTTTGGTAGTGCTAGTCCTTTAATTTTGTTTTTCTCTTTCCTTAATATTATCTTAATTCCTCTGAGTGTTTTGCTCTCATGTATACAATTAAGAATCAAATTGTCACTTTCCACTAAATAACTTGCTTGAATTTTAATGGATGTTTTTTCACATCTTTATATCAAATTGGGAAGAACTTATATTTTGACAATATTGAGTCTTCCTATCCAAGAACCTAGAATATCATTTCATTGATTTAGATCATCTTTGATTTCTATCATCTATGTTTTGTAGTTTTTTCATATAGATCTTGCATATATTTTGTTAGTTTTATACCTTAGTATTTCAATTTCTTATGGTGATATAAATGATGTAGTTTTAATTTCAAATTCCACTTGTTCATTGGTGGTACATAGGAAAGTGATCGACTTTGATGTATTAAACTTGTATCTTGCTACATGAATATGAAAACTAAAATTTTTAAAAATATATTTAAAACCTGGTCTAAAAATGTGTAAGGAACAGTCACCATCCCCTGGGAATTCATACATACAAGGAAAATAAAGCAAATAAGATATTAATTAAAATTCAAAGTGTTATGTTTGAGATGTGAAAAAATGTATTGAGAGCACTGAGGAAGAAATAATTCTTACTACAGGTTGATGAGAAAGAAGATTCAGAGGAAAAAACTTTGAACAGGGCATTAATTTTTAAAAAGAAAAAAAGAATAAAATCATGTCCTTTGCAGCAACATGGATGGAACTGGAGGCCATAATCTTAAATGAATTAATGCAGGAACAGAAAACTGAATACTGCCTTCCAACTTATAAGTGAGAGCTAACCATTTAGCATACATGGACATAAATATAATAAAATAGACACCGCAGACTACTGGAGGAAAGGGACAGATTGGGGTCATGGGTTGAAACACTACCTATTGGGTTCTATGCTTACTACCTGGGTCCAATATACCCATGTAACAACCCCACGTATGTGTCTCCTGTATCTAAAATAAAAATGGAATTTTTTTTATTAAAGAAACTTTTAGCTGGGCATGGTAGCTCACACCTGTAACCCCAGCACTTTGGGAGACCTAGGCGGGTGGATTACTTCAGGTCAGGAGTTCAAGACCAGTGTGACCAACATGGTAAAACCCTGTGTCTACTAAAGAAATACAAAATTAGCTGGGTGTGGTGGTGCACACCTGTAATCCCAGCTACTTGGAAAGCTGAGGCAGGAGAACGGCTTGAACCTGGGAGGTGGAGGTTGCAGTGAGCCAAGATTGTGCCATTGAACTCCAGCCTGGGCAACAAGAGCAAAACTCTGTCCCCCAAAAAAAAAAAAAAAGAAACCTTTAACCTATCTAATTAATAAATATGAATACAAAAGCATAAATAAAATAGCAAATAATAAAAAAAGAAAAACTAGCAAAAAGGTATTTCAGATAAACTAATATCATATTTAATAAAAAAAATCAGAGTTTACTATATACAGCTGGATAAATTAGGCTGTACATGAATAGCCTGGATTGTTACAGATCACAAAAAGCTTAGTATACAATTTTGACAAGGTAATTATTCTATCATTTCAAAATAGCTTCATTATCCATCTTTATACCTTAGATATGAGATTTAAGTCGTGTTTCTATTCCTCTCAATTGTGTTGACATGCATCACTCTGATATATTTGTCTTATGGTGGACTGTTATGAGAAGAAACCAATGTATTAACTTACTACATTCTACATAAAGGGATCTTACACTGGAATTTAATTTAGACCTATTTTTGGCATCCTTTGTAACTCTATGTATTTTATTTTATACATTTAAAAGTATTTTTCTGAGAAAGAATTTATAGTTTTTTCCAAAACTGTTGAAGTTGCCCATGTCTCAAAGAATTTAAGGATCCTTTTTCTCATTCTTTATTGTTTCAACAGCACTAAATCAACTCTATCACATAAAAGGAAAACACTTAAAAAATGAACAGGTGGCTTTCTAACATTTTTGGCCTCTGTTGACAAATAGTTGCATTTAATTGTAAAAAGATTACATTGTGTTATTTTGTTAATTTGTTTTTAAAATGATGGTGTTCTCATTTCACTCAATGATATGAAAAGCTACACTCTATATATGAATTATAGTCTTGAATTTACAGATTAATAAAATAATAATTAGGCAAACTATTTTTTTAACATTACATGGAAGTAAAGAATTGGGGTATTAGCTAAGGAGAAAATAATTGAACACCAAGTTAATTTATGTGTTCATTATTTTAAGTAGTTTCTTCCTATTTCTAATACAAAAATAATTTTTCTATTTCTGATTCTGTGCAATGAATATGTTTGAAGCAAATGTCTGCTTCATTGTTATTATATTGAGACTAATACAGAGTTATTCATGGGCTTTTTTTCTGTAAATTTGTATCAGGAGAAAATGAAGACGATTATTAATATGTAAAGATTTTACAATGATTCAACAAATGAAATCATTGAAAAACTGATTTGTACTACCACCATGGCAGTGGATACAATTGTGACAAAACACTGATTAAAGGTTAAAGACTAAACAACAGAAAGTGAACATTTATATTCTAATTCCTTTTGATAGATTTTTATATTATGAAATATATCCATAAAGCATGACATGAAAAGCAGCAACTTATTCTTTAGATACAGAGAAAAGACTGATACCTGGAGATTTCAGTGTAGCTCCTTTCATAATAATGTAATACACTTTCAACAAATGGAAGTAAGTACATTTTAAGACTTTAATTTGTCAGTCCTAGCAATTTATAATACTTAGTAGCAAAGTTCCAGTCATTGATATACGTAATAACAATCCTTTTGATATCAAGGGAAGGGGCTGATATTCTTGGTAAGAGTAATTTTGGCATAATGGAGAGATCAAATTACAAAGATAACCTTGAATTAAAGGTGATTCAGCAAGATAATGGAGCTGATGTCCCTATAAAGAAAGCTTGTGATAGGCAGTTACACTAGTTATGCTGGTGTTAAACAACTAGGTAACTTTATAGTTTTATAAAAAAGGAATAATTGTGAACTTTATTATGGTCAACCAAATTTGGTATTTCCTTTGTAGTTGCAGATTTAGGCCAAAGAAATTAAGATATTTTATTTATTAAATATTTTATTAGATGTATATTTGAATATGGCTAATGAAATAATCTCACAAATTGTTGAAAATTAAATTTTACTGTAATCTAGATTTTGAAAATTGGGAGCAAATATAAACTTTTCTCTCATTTTTCTGACACACAGTGTATTCACAAGTGAAATATGGCCATTTTCTCATATTCAATTATAATTTGGATAGTAAGATAATTTATCTTTCAATAAAGGACACATTTGAAAATAGGCCCTACTAATAAGTATACTAAGATATCAGACATGTACCAGAATTATCTCAGGCCCTCACTTAGGCCACTCTGATTATTATAGACCTATGATTTAGTTTTATAAGAGCATTTTATGATGGACTTAGAAAAATCACCATAAAAATAAAACTTTTATGTGACTATAAGGGTTAGTTTTACTTTGATTTTGAAGTAAAACTAAATTTATGAAAAAAATGGCATCTTGAAAATATCACTAGTTTTCAATTTATGGATACTATATTTAGTTTTCTATTGATCTCAATAATTAAAGCTCATTCTATTTTTTAAAGTTAAAAAGTATCAATTTGATTAATGACTGTACATAAATATTTTAAGATCATAATGACATGGACTTTTTGGTACTCAATAGAAAATTTTAATATGTCAACAAAGAAATGATTTGGAATATCATTTGCTGAATTTGAGGTCATTAAATTTGAGAAGATACTGAGTAAAGTCAGTATTTAACTATGTTACTTAAATGGTATAGATACTTTTATTTGTGGCAAAGGATTATAATAATTTAAGTTATAAATTCTGCAGTTCTACAGCAACTTATGTTAAATCAGTCCAGAAATTTTAATGGAGTCATGCTTTCAAAGAAAGAATATCTTCTTGTCTAGTCTGCTTTGCTTAGAAATGATGATGCTGAAGTTAATAAATTACTGAGATAAAGCTAAAACATTTACTTTTTAGAAGTAGATTTTTAAAAAAATCTACTTCTATATAATGATTCAATGAAACATAAGGAAATAGAAATACCAGTGTAGTATTTAATAAATAATCCTAAAGCTTGAAATTATGTACTTTAGCTATTTCATCATCACCAAACACAAATTTTCATAAATATAAATCTATATTCATAGACATCTTGATTTGACATCATAACTAAGGAATGAATCTATTTTAAAATTTTCTATTTTAAATTATAATGGGAACATAAGAGTTGTATATATTTATGGGGTACATGTGATGATTTCTAAAACATACAATATGTAATGCTCAAATCAGGGGAATTAGTGTTTCCATCACCTCCAGCCTTTATTATTTCTTCATGTTGGGAACATTCTAATTCTACTATTTTAGTTTTAAGAAATATACAGTAAATTATTGTTAACTATCATTGCCTCATTGTGCTAGATCTCACTGTGCTAGAATACTAAATCTTATTCATTCTGTATTTTTGTAACCATTAATCATCCCCACTTGTTCTTTATGCCCCCTCTCCCTGCTATACTTCTCAGCCTCTGGTAACCATTATTCTAATCTCTATCTTTATGAGTTCAATTTTTTTCCTCCTGCATATGAGAACCTAAGATGTTTGTCTTTCTAAGATATTTGCCTGTGTTATTTCACTCAACAAAACGTCCTTCAGTCCTATCCATGTTGTTGCAAATGACAGGATCTCATTCTTTTTTATGGCTGAATAGTACTCTGTTGTGGATATGTATCACATTTTCTTTATCCATTCATCCATCGATGGACACCTAGGTTGATTCAATATCTTGGCTATTGTGAATAGTGCTAGAATAAACATGAGTGTACAGATACCTGTTTGATACACTGATTACCTTTCTTTCTTTTAAATATATACCCAGGAGAGGAATTGCTGGATCATATGGCAGTTATACTTTTAGGTTTTTAAGGAACTGCTATGCTGTTCTTCATAGTGGTCATATTAATTTACATTGCCATCAACAGTGTATGAGAGTTCCCCTTTCTTCATATACTTGCCAGCATTTACTATTGTTTGTCTTTTGATAAAAACTTTTGACTGGAGTAAAATGATGTCTCATTGTAGTTTCAATTTGTATTTCTCTGGTGACTAGTGATGTTGAACTTTTTTATATCCCTGTTTGTCATTTGTGTGTCTTCTTTTGATAAATGTCTATTCAGATATTTTATTCTTTTAAAAATTAGATTATTTATTCTTTTCCTGTTGAGCTGTTGGAACTCCTTCTACATAAGGCAGGCTTGAAAATTCTCTTCCCAGTCCCCATAGGTTATGGGAGAGTATGTTTCAGGCTATGTTAGGTAATCTTGCTTCTGAAGATGAGATTATGCTCTATTCTAGTGCTCAAATTGTTGCATGGCAACTCTCTGTTTATATGTCCAATTCTACCACCTGAAGGAGTATTTCTCTTGAGTCAGGGTATAATGTCTTACTCATCTTTGTTCTCAAGTATACACTGTTAGCATATGTATGTATATATTTATATACACATGCATATAAATATTATATGTGTATTGAGAGCAATGAGGAAGTGCATGTATATAAACATATATATATACACATATATATACATGTATATATATATTTATACACAAATATATATAAACATATACACACCAATATATACATTTATATATGCATATACCTACTTATTTCTTTATTAAAGGAGTGAATGAAAATTACAGGAGCTTGAGATCCTCTCTAGGCAGTTGCTTTGGCCTTATATAAAAATCTGTCTGTAATATTTATTCAGAGAGCTGACTTGATTTTTCAGATCTACCTTGAAAAAAGCCTGTTGGAGTTTCTGTATTATATTGCTCCTAAAAAAGAAATGAAGTTTTGACTTTTCTTTTGACCCCTTATAATGTCTGGTACATATAAAACCCTTCACAAGAGGCATCATGCTATCTGACTTCAAACTGTACTACAAGGCTACAGTAATCAAAACAGCATGGTACTGGTACCAAAACAGAGATATAGACCAATGGAACAGAACAGTAATACCACACATATACAACCATCTGATCTTTGACAAACCTGACAAAAGCAATGGGGAAAGGTTTCCCTGTTTAATAAATGGTGGTGGGAAAACTGGCTAGCCCTGTGCAGAAAGCTGCAACTAGACCCCTTCCTTACACCTTTTACAAAAATTAACTACAGGTGGATTAAAGATAAACATAAGACCTAACACCATGAAAACCCTAGAAAAAAAGCTAGGCAATACCATTCAGGACATAAGCATAGCAAGGACCTCATGACTACAACACCAAAAGCAGTGGCAACAAAAGCCAAAATTGACAAATGGGATCTAATTAAACTTAAGAGCTTCTGCACAGCAAAAGAAACAATCATTAGAGTGAACCAGCAACCAACAGAATGGGAAAAAAATTTTGCAAGCTGCCCATCTGACAAAGGGTTAATATCCAGAATCTACAAAGAACTAAAACAAATTTCCAAGAAAAAAAAAAACAACTGCATCAAAAAGTGGGTGAAGAATATGAACAGACACTTTTCAAAAGAGGACATTTATTCAGCCAACAAACATATGAAAAAATGCTCATCATCACTGGTCATTAGAAAAATGCAAATCAAAACCACATTGAGATACCATCTCACGCCAGTTAGAGTGATGATCATTAAAAAATCTGGAGACAACAGATGCTGGAGAGGATGTGGAGAAATAGGAATGCTTTTACACTGTTGGTGGGAGTGTAAATTAGTGCAACCATTGTGGAAGAAAGTCTAGCAATTCCTCAAGGATCTAGAAATAGAAATACCATTTGACCCAGCAATCCCATTACTGGGTGTATACCCAAAGGATTATAAATTGTTCTATTATAAAGACACATGCACACAT
>CAUYLG010014035.1:0-40556 GCA_963573385.1 Cacajao melanocephalus | reverse complement strand
CTCCATCAATTCATTTATATTCCTCTCTAAGTTGTCCATTCTCGTTAGCATTTCGTTAAATCTTCTTTCAAGGTTCTTAGTTTCTTTGCATTGGGTTAGTACATGTTCTTTTAGCTCACAGAAGTTTCTTATTATCCTTCTGAAGCCTGATTCTGTCAGTTCATCACACTCATTCTCCGTCATGCCTTGTTCTCTTGCTGATGAGGAGCTGTGATCCCCTGTAGGAGGAGAGGCATCCTGATTTCGGGTGTTCTCAGCCTTTTTGCACTGGTTTCTTCTCATTTTTGTGGATTTATCCACCTGTCGTCTTTGTAATTGCCGACTTTCAGATTGGGTCTGAGTGATCGTCCGGCTTGTTGGTGATGAAGTTTTCTCTGTTTCTTAGTTTTCCTTTGGCGGACGCCCCTTTCCCACTGAGCTTGGCTTTCCCGGGTTCAGCTGTGCTTACTGTGAAACTCTCAGTCCTCAGCGCTTCCAATTGCTGTTCTCCTTGTGGGGACGGGACCAGCCGAGCCGACTCAAAGGGCCCCCAGCCGCGTATACTCCGCACTGAGAAGCGGTGCACCGCGCCGGGGCGCCGGCAAAACAGCTGCGCCGGCCAAAAGAGTCGCGCTGGCGATCCGTGTGGCTCCTCCGCTGGGAATCTCCCAGTTTGTGGACCACAGAAAGTCGTCTGAAATTGTGGAGTCCACTCGCTCTCTGTGCTTTCACTGGGAGCTACAATCCTGAGCTGTTGTTAATCGTCCATCTTGGATCTCTCCGCCCGGTGATGAAGTTTTTTCTGTTTCTTAGTTTTCCTTTGGCGGACGCCCCTTTCCCACAGGGCTGGACCTTCCCGGTTCAGCTGTGCTTACTGTGAAACTCTCCGTCCTCAGTGCTTCCAATTGCTGTTCTCCTTGTGGGGATAGGACCAGCCGAGCCAGACTCGAAGGGCACCCTGTCCCGTATACTGCGCACCGAGAAGCGCCGTGCCGGGGCGCCGGCAAAATAACCGCACCGGCCAAAAAAGTCGCGCTGGCGACCCGTGTGGCTCCTCCGCCGGCAATCTCCCAGTCTGTGGGCAACAAAAATTCGTCTGAAAGTGCGGCGTCCACTTGCTCTCCGTGCTTTCTCTGGGAGCTGCAATCCTGAGCTGTTGTTAATCGGCCATCTTGGATCTCTCCAGCTATCCCTTTTATATAGTGATTTCTTTTCCTTTGGACTGATACTGAATAGTGGAATTGCTAGGTCATTTAGAAGTTTTATTTATTTTTATTTATTTATTTAGAGATGGAGTCTTGCTTTGTCGCCCAGGCTGAAGTGCAGTGGCTTGATCTCAGCTCACTGCAACCTCCACCTCCCAGGTTCAAGTGATTCTCCTGCCTCAGCCTCCTGAGTAGCTGGGATTACAGGCACACACCACCACACCTGGCTAATTTTTGTATTTTTAGTAGAGATGGAGTTTCACCATGTTGGTCAGGCTGGTGTCAAACTCCTGACCTTGTGATCCACCCACCTTGGCCTCCCAAAGTGCTGGGATTATAGGAATGAGACATTGCACCCGGCCCAAAATTATTTATATATATTTTTTGAGAGATTTCCATACTGTTCTCCATAGCGGTTGTATTAATTTACATTCCCATCAACAGTGTATAAGAGTTTCCTTTTTTCTGCATCTTCACCAGCATTTGTGAAACTTTATTTGCTGCCCATGAAGTCTTCCTCTCGGATATATTGAATGAAATTTCTATATGCTTCTCCTTATATTCCACTCTGTGCAATTGATTGAATAATAACTGAATGTAAGTAACAGTGTTTCTGATTAGATTTGAACATTTTCTTAGAATCATGGTATTTGAAAGCTAATTTCTCATATCTAAAGACCAGATCTTGCTTTTATAACTGATTTTTGGGCAAACCCCAAATTTTTGGTCTTGACGGGAGTATATCAGACGTCTACTTTTTTTTTTTTAAACTGAGACCGAGTTTCACTCTGCCACCCAGGGTGGAGTGCAGTGATGTGATCTCAGCTCACTGCAACCTCTGCCTCCCGGGTTTGAGTGATTCTCTGGCCTCAGCCTCCCGAGTAGTTGGGACTACAGGCATGCGTCACCACACCCGGCTAATTTTTGTATTTTTAGGAGAGGTGGGGTTTCACCATGTTGGCCAGGCTAGTCTTGAACTCCTGACCTCAAGTGATCCACCCGCCTCGGCCTCCCAAAGTGCCCAGCAGATGTCTACTTTGGTTTGTTAATTCCTGAATTAGCTAAGAAGTCCTTTGATATCCTACATAGAAAATAGGTATTATATCTCAGCAGTTACCTTACAAAAAACAGGGTAAAAGATCTAGATATAAAATTCACAATGATGTGTGGTTGTCTGTGTGTTAAATGGATTTGTCTGGCTTTTCTGTGCAGTGTTCAACAGCATTAAAAACGGTTCTTCGGAGAGAACACTGATGTCTGATGACTAGTGTTGCTGGTTCCTCTCTTGCTCATCTCTAGTCCAAACAGAAACATACATCTTTCTGCCAAGTATTCTGTGACATCACAAGGCAGCTCCTCCAGTGCAGCCGTTTCTTCTTGCACTTTTCTCTTCTGGCTGCAGGAGAATTAATCTCTTCTTTCATATTTTTACTCTTTTTTTTTTTCAGTTGGAGGCTATGTAATATTATTTAGAGCATCTAGAAGGTATATATTTTTAAAAAATAAAATTTAATTTTTAGAACAATTTTATATTCACAGCAAAATTGAGCAGAAAGTACAGAGTACCATATACCCCCTGTCCCCACAGCCAGCTCTCCCACTGTCAACATCCCCACTAGAGTGGTACATTTGTTACCATCGATGAACTGCATTGACATATCATCACCCAAAGTTCATGATTGACAGAGTTCACTCCTGGTGGTGTACATTCTGTGGGTTTTGATAAATGTATAATGACATGTGTCCACCATTATAGGGTGATACAGAGTGGTTTCACTGCCCTGAAAATCTTCCATGCTCTGTGTACTCATCCCTTCTTACCCCCTAACCCCTGGCAACCACTGATCCTTTTTCTGTCTCCATAGTTTTGTATTTTCCAGAATGTTATACAGTTGGATAAATTCTTTTAAAAAGGGATATAGCAGGATAAAGGAATTTTGAAACTGTAAGGGATCTTAGAGGTTTTTCATTCTGTGGCCTTTTTCCTGCTTACCAAAGTTAAATATTTTTCAACAGTTTGAATAGAAACCAATTTGTTCAGTTTCATAAGCAAAAAAGCATGTTGCATTAAAAAATCAAGTTAATATTCCTGGGAGAAGTAAAGAGAAACATTTACAAAGTTAAGGTATTTGGGAGGCTCAGATGAGATGATCACTGGAGGCCAGGAGTTCAGGACCAGCCTGGACAACATAGTGAGACTCCCATCTCTACAAAAGATTAAAAAAAAAAAATAGCCAGGCATTGTGGCGTCCTTGTAATCCTAGCTACTGGGGAGGCTGAGGCAGGAGGATCAAGTGAGCCCAGGAGGTTGAGGCTGAACTGAGCTATGATCTTGCTACTGCACTCCAGCCTGGGTGACAGAGCAAGGCCCTTTCTCTTAAATTAAAAAAGGAAAAATTAAAGTAGAAGTAGGTAAAAAGAAATTCTTTCTGTCCTTAGGTACTCCTTAAAGAATTTTAAAGCCATTTTTGGTTGCTATTTTGATAGCATTTAGGGAAATCTTTGAATTAAATAAAGTCAAATTGCTTTCAAAGTGAGACAGCTAATTTAAATAGAAATATGCTCAATTTTATTGCAGATGGGGACTGGAATCTGTTGAAGCAAAAGATGTTTGGAAAGGGTAACATGCCTTATAATGTCATGGAGGACCCATATAGAGCAGCAATGGCTACAGTGGCCCACCAGCTGCAACGGTCAAATGGAAACACTTTCTTCCTTGTGCCAAATTGGCCAGCTTGTCTCTTTACTTTATAAATTGAGTGGTACTATTGTCAGACTCACCCAGAGTTAGCTTTGGGGCTCAGGCGGTTTATGTGAGAGATGGAATGGTTGAATTACTACCGCTGGCACTTAGCAATCAAACTGGAAGGCTTGGTTTTGTCAGAGGGTTCCCAGAGGTGACCATATAGTGAGATCTGTTCTTTTTCTCAGAATCTGACCCTAAATCATTTTTTTGATCTCTTTAAGCTCTGTACAGGTTCTTTGTCAACCGTAATGGGGTTTTATGTTTTCTTTCCTTTTTGTTTTTCTGCAGTCTGTCCAACCAAGGTTTATTTTGCATGAATTTGTGACTGGGGGTATGCCTGAGACTAGCAAACAGTGCCAGTCTTTCATGCTGTGACACTTGGCTGTTAATAGCTTAAGAGGCTCTTGGTTGTAGAAGTAAGTCATAAAGCCACAAAAGGATTTAGCTTCTTGAGAAAGTAGAAATCTACTTAGCATGTTTATGAGAAAATGGAGTTACTATCCCATTAGAGCCAAGCATTAAGGCTTCAGGATCAACTAGAATATTTCCCAGTTTGGCAAGTTGCTTTTTAACCCACCTGGAACCTGTTTCCTCCAGTTGCTCCATTGCAGACAGGCTGCTATGTATGGTCAGAACCCAGAAGAAAAGCATTTGGGAGCTGGGTATCACAGGTAGTGTTTTATGGCATCAGGCATGTTTCAGTGACTAACTCTTGGCTGCCCCATCCCCAGCCACTTTCCTGCGGTGGGTTGGGGCAGAGGAGGTTGTGGAGCTCACTGGTGGACATTTTACAGTATGGCTCATCGGCTCCACAGTCCTTATGTAACCTAAACTCCCTGACTTTTCATCACTTCCTGCAGAATGTGATGTGGGTAGGCTGAGGGTTTGAAGTAGAGACTAGTGGGTGATACTTAAACTTCTCAGAGGGAACATCTCTTAGGGAGCCTTCGAGGTGCATGTTGCTCAGAGTGCCACAAAATTGGGGTGTCACTATTTCTGTCATCTGAGAGAGGGCTGTCACTGTTTCTGTTATCTTAACAAGTAGAAGATATATTTCAGCTGTAAATAGTGAAGGTCTTTATAGCTTAACATTGAATAATGTAAAAAAAATTAACTTTTTTTGAGGCAGAGTCTTGCTCTATCGCCTAGGCTGGAGTGCAGTGGTGCAATCTAGGCTCACTGCAACCTCTGCCTCCCAAGTTCAAGCAGTTATTGTGGCTCAGCCTCCCCAGTAGCTGGGATTACAGGCACGCACCACACCTGGCTAATTTTTGTATTTTTGGTAGAGACGGGGTTTCACTGTTGGCCTGGGTAGTCTCGAACTCCTGGCTTCAAGCAATCAGCCTGCCTCAGCCTGCCGAAGTATTGGGATTATAGGTGTGAGCTACCGCACCTGGCTCTAATAACATAAAAATTTTAACGAGTCACATTTCTAGAATCTTGTTTAAACACACAAATTATGTGTGTGTGTGTGTGTGTGTGTGTTTGACTATCTGTTGCTGTGAGTTCTTGTTTGACCATGTGGTGGTATGTGCTATGGGTTTGGAGAAATGAATGGGAAAAAGTATGTCATATGTATGTAGTTGTTTTCCTTCTAAGGATTGGGAAAAGGCCTCCATTGTTTGATGGAAGCAACTTGGACCTGGTCATAGAACATGAATGTCCTGAGGGATGATAGGGATTGCAGGGAAAACCCAGAGAAATACTGTTAGCCTGCCAGAGGCTGGAGTGACCCTCATTTCTTTATCTCCTTGTGCAGTTCTTCAGTGTTCTTTGCAAATGGATTTCACTAAAGTGAGTTCTGTCTGTTAATGTCACTAGGTATAGATGTCTGTCCATCTCACCCATAACATGGAGAAGATGTAATATGCCTCATAAATATTTCCAAGAACAATGTTCCTTTTGTTTTAGTAAATTAGGGGTCAGCACCCTGTCCACAGATAGATCCTGTAAAAGGGGAGAAGAGAGAGTAGTTAAGACTGTTCATTCTTCTACACAATCTCTCTATATCTGGTACCTGGTGACTAGTTAAGTAACCCAATACTGATATCACTTGAGCTATTCTTTAAAATAGTGCAGTGTTGAAAAGCCTTCCGTACCAAAATTCAAACCCCTCCTTTATGAGACATTGCCTTAGCCTACTCAAGCCTAACATAAAATAGTTCCCAAGCTTTACTTCCCCTACACCATTGCTCCTTTAATGCTGCAAACATGATTTCAAGAGGGAAAATGTAATTTTAAAAATTCACTTTGGTAACAGGGATCCCAATGATTCATTAGCACATTAAACTTTTGTTAAAAAAAAAAACCCATCACCTTAAATTATTAAAATGTATATTTGTTTAATCATTATTGTCATCCAGGTACTTAGTTTGTCATGCTTTCAACAATTCTGTTTCTATTAAGGATGTGATTATTTTATAAGGAAACATTAAATACTTATCATAATTAAAGAGACATATTATGCCAGCATTTGTTTCACTACTTTTTACTTGAATTGCTTTTATAGAAACTTATGGAATTGCTTCATATAGAAATTGCTTTCTATGGAGATTCATACTGAGATTTCAGTAGAGCAGGTATTAAAAGATGTATCCAGGGGCTCTGCCCAGAGACTGACATGAAGGTTTATAGGACTCAATAAATATTTATTGGTTCAAAAATGAATTGCATTCCATTTTGTTTGTCTCTAGGGGATTTTTATCATAATGGGCTTTAAAAAATATAATAGATCTCACTATAATAAAATATAACCAGTACAGTATGGTGTCACTTGTCTTGTGACAAGGGTAACCAAGCTCGGAGACATTGACTTCTCTCTCCAACCTCCATGTCCTGGTGGGAGAAACTAAACTATCTTGTGGGTCCAGGAGAATCTAAGTGAGGCTTAGAAACTTATAAAAAGATATACATCTATAAAAGCATTACTATGATGTTTTCTTCTTTTAAAAAAATCTTCCAGGGACTCTTCTAAAGGAATTATTAAATAAAAGTTTCTGAACAGATATAGAATACCACTAGTTCACTGGCCAAGTAATAATCCAGAAGCTGCTATATTTTTAATTCATAACAGTATATTCTTTGTCTACTAAGGTAGAGAGTACACCTCCCAGGTTCAAATGATCCTCCTGTCTCAGCCTCCTGAGTAGCTGGGATTACAGGTGCATGCCATCATGCTGGCTAATTTTTGTGTTTTCAGTAGAGATGGGGTTTTGCCCTGTTGGCCAGGCTGGTCCCGAACTCCTGGCCTCAGGTGATCTTCTTGCCTCAGCCTCCCAAGTGCTGGGATTACTAGTGTGAGCCACCACAGCCAGCCTAAAGGGCTTAATATTTTAATGTAAAGAACACTCTAGTAGTGAAAGACCTTGTCTCAAAAAAGTAAAATTCCCAACTTCATGGATCTTTTCTGTTTCACCTCTCAACATCTCAGAGTGGCCCTCAGATCTGCCATGGACTTCCAGGTCCTCATCACACCATATCAAAACCATTCCAACAGCCCCACCTGGAGCTGTCTAAACTGAACTACCTTATATCCAAATGCCAGGCTCATCCTCAAACACTTAAACACATACTGCCTCTCACACCAACCAGTTACTATAAATTTCTCAGTCTGGCATTCAAGACACATATACACCACGAAACCTTTTAATCTTCTTTCTCTAAAGCCTCCAAGTAAAACAAAACAAAACAAAACAAAAACTTAATGGCAAAACACAGTAGAGTTGTAGTTACCATATTTATACCAGAATCATCTTACATGGCTTTAGACAGAATGCTGATTTTGCATTAACACCTACCAATCAGCCTCACAATATAAAAAGTTCACTGTGGATTTAAACAAGATTTAAACTTGTCTTCCACTGCTGGGAAGAAAATGAGGGAAAGTTATAAGCAATAAAACACCAGTTTTAAATTTCTAGGAGGATTTTAGGATAATACATAGATTTTTAATTCCAAGGAAAAAATTTGCCTGTATTCCTTTAATAGAGGAAATACTAGTAAACTACATCCTATTACATTATCTGCCAAAGTACAGTTAGCGAGTTAGCAACATCATTTCCTCATTTTCCAAACACATCTGTTGATAGATTCATCAAAAGAGGTACTTTACTCCAGTTTTGGAAATTACCAGGCCCAAAAAAGAAATGTGATGTAAATTACTCAGAGGCTTATGTCTTATACAAGGACTGACAATGTTCTTTCAGTTTTAGTTGAGCTAAGTTACTCCCATTTTGCCAAGAAGAAAATGGATAGAGAGTTGGACAACTACCTACCAAAAAGGCCTGTACATTGTCTCTTTGCCAGATTGAGGGGTTTGGGAAACTAGAGCCTGTGGGGGGTGGGGGGTGGAGGATTTGGAGGTAGGGGGCAGGGTACCTTAATGGAATTTACAATATTGAAATAGCTATATTTTTTCTAGAGAAAGCATCAGGCCTCCTATCAACAGGCATGTAACATGTTTATTTGGTAAAAGATCATCTCCCAAAGTCCCTCCAAAGATGAACAGACATGTGTACCTAGTGACATTAACAGACAGAACTCACTTTAGTGAAATCCATTTGCAAAGAACATTGAAGAACTGTGCAAGGAGAATGAACAAATGAAGGTCACTCAGGACTCTGGCAGGTTAACAGAGCAAGACCCTATCTCAAAAAAAAAAAAAAAAAAAAGCGTAAGAGTTTAATATAAACATTCTAGTGAACACTTTTTTTTTCTTAAAAAATTTATTTATTTTATTTTATTTTTTGGCGCCCCACTGACCAGACTCCAGAAAGACTGTTGTTTAAGTAAGGACAAGCAGAAACTTAGCTGGAGAGGTTTAGGTAGACAGTAGTGACTTAGAGTACTGGGAGGAAAAGACTAAATATGTTGGGAATTGAGTGGTAACATGTGGCTTTAATTGGTGAAAGGGGTCTGTTCATTAGTAATTGACCACTGTGGGTAGCTGGGTTTATCAAGGGATAATGATACCCCTTGGTGGCTTTTACTTTTTCAGCAATCAAGTTCAGTAGTACAATTCCTGGTCCACTCAAATCTCATCGGCAAGGCTTATCAAGACCGTGGCTATTGCACAGTGGTTGCTCAAGCATCCCACACTTGGCTCCTCCGTCTCCACATAATTCGTCCTGACAGATCTTAGACTGTGGAGTCAGCTTAGGATCTCTGTGTTTCTCTGTTAACTTTGTGGTTCAGGCACAGGTAACTGAAAACAGATGTTTTCAGAGCAAAAACTCGGCTCGTTTTCTTGTTGAGCTTTTGGTAATTTGGGAAGGGAAGGGGAGCTGCCTTTTGCAAACTCTTTGTGCTTTTGTTATGAGCAGTTTCCCGATCTCAGCAATGCTTGCCCACACTCTATCCAGATGCTTTCTTTGTTGTTTTGGTAGATGTTGCTGACTTAGGTGGAGAGGAGCCATAGCCCCCTTTTTCTTTATGCTAATTTCATTCTCCTGTTGCCTATTTCCTGTCTGTAGACTGCACATGGCTCTGGGGGACTTAAGGTGATTTTCTGACCTTGCAATCAGCTCTTAGGATTCTTCTGTTAAACACTCATTAGGTGCATGTGACAGCACTAGGGACAGAGTGAATTGGCAGTCCTGTCACACGCCTGGGCTCAAAGAGAGAGCAATGATTGGACAGAAAGAGATAAGGTGGTTTAAACACACAAGTGTCTCATAAACCATAAATACTAGGGAGGACCAAATTCTTATAGGGGTGGAGGCTCAAAAATGATGGCAACAAAGCTTTACTGAGGATCTGCTATGAGGTGAACAGGTGAGAGTCTGGGAAGCCAGGACAAGGAGCTTCACGGTCCACCTGGGTGGGGTGGGAGGCATGGAAATAAGTCAGTCCCAATGCAGGGCAGTCTGTGTAGGGTGCCAGCTGATGACTCTTACGGAAGTGCAGGAGAGCGAGCCCATCCAGGTAGGAAGTTTTTTGAAATGCGGCTTTATGAAGGACATGGGATTTGAGCGGTTTTTAAATGCCTCGTGGTAGCACAAACTAGGAAGAAGGAGGAAGGGGGCATTTGGGAGCAGAGGTCAACAAGGGAAGAGAGAAAAAGGAAGGCTTGCAGAAGGTTTCCAGAAACAGTGAAGCGAGCAGCTTGGCTGGAGCAGAGGGTTTGTGTGGGCAGCAGTGGGAGACTGGATGGGAGAGAAAGGACAGTGCTAGTTTGTGGAGGCCTCTGAAAACCCTCTAAGGAGTCTGGGGTTTATCTTGTGACCATGGGGAGCCATGAACACTTTAGATCAGGGGTTGTGATGTGTGCCAAGTGGCGTTTTAGGATGAAAGATCTAACCATGATGTACATAGAGAATCAATGGCTTGTTCACCACCTGGACTGTGTGGTGCTGTTTCTCAGGCCACCTTCCAAGGACAAATGACTTTTTATTGTGTACAGGTGGGCTCCCTGGTATTGTATGAGGAGCTGACCCTCAGAGTTTTGTTAGTTAGGAGAGGGAAATGTTCTATCACCTGCATCTCTTAAATCCTCAGGGGCAATATTTTACCAGTCTTTGAAATGCAGACTGAATGATGGATATGTGATCCACTCTTAAATACAGCACTGCTAAGCTCAGCCCTGCAATCATGTGGTTATGAAATATTATCCAGCCTGAAACCATAAGAAGAAACTCGCTTAGTCTGACCTACTCACAACACATGAGAACCTAACCTTTGAAAGGATGTGGAAAAACTGGAGAACTGCTGACTGCACAAAATGCAAATGAGAATTCCATGTGGAGGGATTCTTCTCTTTTTGGTATTTTCTTCTCTTGCATGTTTGCTCCAGACCACATCACCTGTTTCTGCTCCAAATGTTTCCAGAGCCAAAAGTCTCTGCCTCGGAGATTGGAAGCACTTGCTTGCTGGTGACCTACATGTCACCAAGAGAGAAACGAGAGGGGTGGTAGGGAAGAGAAAGTGGGTAGAGAAATCTTTTGATCTTACTGTCAATAAAAGCTGGGGGCACGTGGCCTGTGACATGGATGTACAGAGCCTCCATCTTTCCCTTTATAGGGATAAAAGTAAGTTTTGTGGCAGGGTGCAGTGGCCCACACCTGCAATCCCAGCTCTTTGGGAGGCCGAGGTGGATGGATCAGTTGAGGCCAGGAGTTCAAGACCAGCCTGGCCAACATGGTGAATTCCTGTTTCTACTAAAAATACAAAAATTAACTGGATTTGGTGGCATGTGCCTATAGTCGCAGCTACTTGGGAGGCTGAGGCAGGAGAATTGCTTGAACCCGGGAGGTGGAGGTTGTAGTGAGCTGAGATCACACCACTGTATTCTAGCCTGGGCGACAGAGCAAGACCCTGTCTCAAAACAAAACAAACAAAAAGTAAGTTTTGTAACTACCTGGATGTACATTTAGGATGCAGAATAAAAAACAGAATCTGATGCATTTCATCTTTATTTCTATTCATTGTTGACTTTTCTGCAATAGAACACAGAAGCTTAGCATTTTGCAATTTAACAGGCAGTTAAACACCACTTAACCCCTTAGCACCAGCCAATTGCCTTTCTTCCTAGCATATTTGCATCCCTCCCCTCCCCACCCATACTGTCCTGATTGCTGCAGTCACTCACTATTAGCTAATTTGCTGCCCCCGGAGATGCTGTGTTAAGATGGCTCTCTGATTAGGTGGAAGTTGATTAAGCAGAAACTGCTTTATGCAGTCACTAGAACTCTGGAAGCAGTGTGAGAGATCCTAATTCTGAGACTCCTTTCATTTTGCTGTTGTCTCAATTAAGTTACTTTTCTATGATTTGTGGCTCATTAGCATCAGTGACTCCTAACTGCCTATTCTTATCCTTGAGTCTTTCCAGCCATATGTGAATGATATATGCTTAGAGTCCCTTCTGATTATGATGATTTCTTCTTGTCTTCCTGAATGCTGGTGACAGTGCTATTAGCAAGATGGAAGTGAAGCTTTGGATAGAAATGTTACGTCTTGAAACTCCTTGGGACCTCTTCCATACCACGCCTACCGCTTTCCCACTGATTAAGGCTTGAGTATTAACTGGGTGGTTAAGCACTATCATCTGGGATGGCAGGACCTATGCTTAAAACCTTGAGTGAAATTACTTGGCTTCTTTAGGCCTCATCATTCTGCAAGACTGGATAGGAGTGGTATTTGCCCCAGAGGATAGCTGTGGATTTTGATGGAGATAATGTATGTAAAGGCTTCTGCAGTCACATTTTCCAGAGCTGAGGCTCTTACTCCATCTTCCAGATCCTCACTGGAATGCACCCTTTGCAAGACACCTCCTCCAGGACAGCTTCTCCCTTCTTGAATTCCCATAGCGCTTCATTGGTATCTCTTTCTAGCACTTAACAGTTATGTGCCTGACATGATGGTTAAAATTTTACCTTCCCCTTTGAGACTCTAAGCACCTCTAGGCTAGGGAAGGGCTTGGTGTACCCTGTGTCCTCTGTACTTGTGGGTACCAAACCTAGATAAGGATCAACATCACTTTAGGAGCTTTGAAAAATAGATTCCTGGGTTCTAGCCCTAGAGAACATCCTTATGAGTTAGTCTGGAGCCTAGGCACTTGGCTTTTTCATGAATGCCGCAGGTGTTTCTGCTGTGGGTAGGCCTCAGACCCCAGTTTTAGAATCAGTTCTATAAGGCAGTGGTTTCCAACCTTGTCAAACCCAGCATCCTCTTTTATGTATTTTGTAACATCCTCCTGCCTCAAATGGAAACTCACAGATAATAGAACTCACACACAATATTTAAAAAGAAATCAACATAAGACTCTAATTATATTATAAAGGAGAAACGACATGAAAATAATTTATAATAAAGTAGCATGTATTTCAATATGTGCAGTTATATTGAAGACATAATGAAATAGTTACATTTTTGCTTATAGTTTGTATTTAAGAAATATTTAGCTGAATAGTTTCAGTTATATATTAGTACTCTTATATGTAACCCTAGAAATAAGGGCAAAAAAGTCTTTTCTTATATATCACTAAGAATATGACAACTATAAATATAGACCAATACAGGTGTGTTATAGAGATGTCTCATTAATCATCAATGACATTTCTATAAGAGTCATCATTCTTAGAGATGGAATAAAAAGTCTTGGTAAAGTTATGTTTTTTTCCCTTTTTTTTTTGAGACTGAGTTTTACTCATTTTGCTTAGGCTGGAGTGCAATGGCATGATCTTGGCTCACTGCAACCTCTGCCTCTTGGGTTCAAGTGATTCTCCTGCCTCAGCCTCCCAAGTAGCTGGGATTATAGGCATACACCACCATGCCTGGCTAATTTTGTATTTTTACCAGAGATGGGGTTTCACCATGTTGGCTAAGCTGATCTTGAACTCCTGACCTCAGGTGATCTGCTCGCCTTGGCCTTCCAAAGTGCTGGGATTACAGGTGTGAGCCACCGCACCCGACTGGTACAGTTCTGTGCAAAATACATTACCTCCTTCCCTTGATTTATAGGGTAATCAAATTCCTAGAGAATTCAGTGTATTTAAAACTAAATAATATATTTTTATGAAATGCATAGTTTTAAGATCTAGATTTAGATAATTATATAAACTCTTTCCTCCTCTTTTATGAAAATCATTTGGGATGTGGGCCAATCCATCATCAAAAGAGATTTTTCTGGAGCACTATAGGACAGGAGTGTTCCTGCTCCCACCCCCCCCCCGCCCCCCCGCCCCGTATGCCAGCAGAGCCCTGCAACCATTGTAACTACCAAAAGCCCCCAGCACAGTTCCATAGCCTGTAGGGGCAGTTCTACCCCGCTGAGAACCAATGCTGTGGACATAGAAAGTCCAATAGCCCTAAATGATCATCAGTGCAGAATTCTTGTGGCCTCCGACAGGTTGCCTGCCCCCGCAACATAGTGTTCTGTACATATTTGTTAAATAAGTAAATGAATACTTGAAGTAAATGGCATGGATCCCCGCTTCTAAAAGTTTATGAGTGTGTCTTGTGTTTTGTTTTTTTTAAAGAGACTGGGTCAGGTGGGCACGGTGGCACACACCTGTGATCACAGCCTTTTGGGTGGCCAAAGTGGGAGGAGCTCTTGAGCCCAGGAGTTCACGACCAGCCTGAGCAACATAGTGAGACCTTGTCTCTATAAAAAATCCAAAATGAATCAGGTATGGTGGCATGTACTTGTAGTCTCAGCTACTTAGGAGTCTGAGGGAGGAGGATTGCTTGAGCCTGGAGGTTGAGGCTGCAGCGAGCTGTGGTTATACCACTGCTCTTCAGCCTGGGTGACAGAGTGAGACTCTCTCTCAAAAAAAAAGGAGAGAGAGAGAGAGAAAGTCTCAATCTGTCATTCAGGCTGGAGTGTAGTGGTATCGTCACAGCTCACTGCAGCCTCAACATTCAAAATTGTCAGGTTCAAGCAATCCTCCCACCACAGCCTCCCAAGTAGCTGGGACTACAGGTGCGTGCCACCACACCTGGCTAATTTTTGTATTTTTTCTTTTTCTCCGTAGAGACTGGGTCTCTCTGTGTTGCCCAGGCTGATCTCGAACTCCTAGCCTCAAGAAATCCTCACACTTCAGCCTCCCAGAGTGCTAAGATTCCAAGGTATAAGCCACTGTGCTGGGCTGAGTGTGATTTTTTTTTTTTCTAAACCAGAATTGGTCTCCATTCTTTGTCCCATTATAGAAACCGTAAAGTACTTAAAACTGAAAAAGGGCTTTGGTGCAGGTTGGGTTCTCTAGAAGAAGATGCTAAGATAGAATTTGGGGTGTGAAATGCTCATTAGGGATCAACATGTAGGAAGGGAAGGATGCAGGACTGGGTTGAGGGAGAAGTTGAAAAGGCCTCAGCACACCTGGCAGGAAGCCCTGGAGTGAGTGTTTGCAGTCACCGTGTCTTGCTTTGGACCATCATGGGCCTTTACATCCCTACTTCTCAGTTATAGGCAGGTTGTCACAGGAAGGGTGTGATCTCAGGTGAGGTGGCTCTCTGCAGCAGGGGCAGACCCTGAAGGAGCTGGCAGCTGGAGGCCATGTGCTGACCACACTCTGCACAGCTGGGCAGCAAGGCCTTATTTGAAGGGAGGTCATCTCAGTCTGCCATAGGCTTTCATAGAGACCCTCACTTGTCCCTCAGAGCAACCCTAGGAGATAGGTACAGTTATCCCCATTTTATAGATAAGGAAACTGAGGCTGAGAGAATGTTCACTAACTTCCCTAATTCAATTACCTAACTAGTTAATGTCTCAGTGAGAACAGGAACCCGACTTCTAAATGCCAGGTCCCCTTAGTGATGTCCACATGGACTTGACAATTCTCTTTCATTCATTCATTCAGTCATTTGGTTGGCTGGTGTGAAGTGCGTGCTCCATGCTGCAGTGGGGCAACTGAGCTGCTCAAAAGCCTATCTGATTCATACTCTGTGTGTGTGTGTCTGTTTGTGTGTGTGTGTGATTGATTGATTGAGTAGCTTACAGGTAGATTAGCATGGTGAGGTGGAAATATCTGAATCCTTTTATTCACAGCTTTTATCACTTGATCAGCTTAATTTTTAAAATCCTTGACATGCCTGAGAGCTGCTTGTTTTGTGATAAGATTTTCCTTATAGGTTGTTCTTAGCATAGACAAGGACATTTGATTTAGGGCCTTAGGCCTTCAAGATATCACTTCCCAGGCTTCAGCCAACTGGTGTTTGTGGGTGAACCAGCCAGCTGGCAGCTGCCTCAGTAATCTGACAGGCACCCCAGGAAGCCCAGACCGCAGGCGCTGGCCTGGCTCCTAGGCCCTGTGCCCTCTTTCTTCCTCTCTTTTTCCTGGGCAGCTTCAGGTTGAGCTCTCAGTGGCCTATTGAAAAGGGTTTCAAACCATTTCTAGATCCCCCAGTGGGAAACGCTATCTTTAATCAAAGGCAAGGCATTTTGGCTACCGTGTGTTAGAATAATTTTGGCTTTTTAGCAGATCGAATGGGAATGACTGTTAGACCAGAAGGCTGGCCACAGGCAAGTCCAGTGGAATTCTTGGAATTGTCGGCCTTCCTAACTCTGGCAGATGAAATAAGCATAACATAAACATCATTTTTAGTATAATACTTTAATATTTTTAAGACCAGAATTCTTTTCAAATAATTTTTAAAAAATGACAAAAATATATGCTCACTGTAAAAGTGAAATCTTTTGTCCCCTCCAATGCTGTCACACCCCTGGAGACCTCGGTAGTAACAGTTGAGTGTTTTTCCTCCCTCCTTTCTCTGTGCTTATTTGAACATAAATATAATCTGACCACGTGTTTTTTTTCTTCCTTTTCAATAAACATGACACTAAATATAGGTGTGTTATAAATTGCTTTATCCATAAAACAATATATTATGGGCATTTCCCCCCTAGGTTAGTACATAGCTTCATAATATTCTGTAGTGTGGGTGTATCATGATTTATTCAATCATTTCCCCTGTGGGTGGACATTCAGCTTGTTTCCAGTGTTTGTCCTTAAAATAATGCTGCTCGACTGGATGCAGTGGTTCACACCTGTAATCCCAGAACTTTGGGAGGCCGAGGCGGGCGGATCATGAGGTCAGGAGTTCAAGAACAGCCTGGCCTATATGGTGAAACCCCATCTCTATTAAAAATACAAAAAATTAGCTGGGCATGGTAGCATGTGCCTATAGTCCCAGCTACTTGGGAGGCCAAGGCAGGAGAATTGCTTGAACCGGGGAGGCGGAGGTTGCAGTGAGCCGAGATTGCGCCACTGCACTCCAGCCTCGTCAACAGAGTGAAACTCTGTCTCAAAATAATAATAATAACAATAATAATAGTGTTCCTACAGGCTCCGCAGAGCTGAGGATAAGGAGGTAAACAAAAGAGAGTTGCTCCAAGCTTTCCAGAAGTTTATGTTGTAGTGGTGAGAGGTCAGCTATAAATCGGTAAAGCAATAGGTGAAATAGGAAATTAGAGTTAGAGATAAAGCTTCTGAGAAAAATAAAGCCATGCCATAGTAGGGGAAAGGCTTCGTTAAGGAGATGAACTAAGCTGAGACAACGTGACTGGGGGAGACAGCCCTCTGGACACCTTCAGTGAGAGCGTTCTAGGGGGAAGGAGGGTAGATTCTAGTCCTAATGGAGTCTGTCAGAGAGCCTTTTGCCAAAGTTGTAAGCAGTTTACTCCCCACCTAGCAGCTCTCGCAGAGGCTCTGTTTCTCCACATCCTCCTCAGCTTTCAGTGTTAATCATCTTTACATTTTTGCCAATCTGCTATGTGAAAAATGGGTATTTCCCAGACACCTTTTTAATATGCTCATTGACCTTTTGCATCTTTCTTTGAATTGCTTATTTAATTTGCTGTTAAAAACTTGGGTTAACTGTCCTCTTCTGTCAAGTTTGTAGGAGCTCCTTGTCTATCAGAATCCGTGATTTCTTAAGTGTCCTGACAAATTCCTCCTCATTTTTCTTCAGTCTCTTCCACTCTGCGACTTCTTTCCTGATTCAGCCCCAGAGGGTGCAGGCTTGGTGAATCCTGAGGAATGAGGAACCTTGAGCCTTGGGACTTTGAGTTTTTCAGTGGTCCAGAAATATATCTGAAATCAGAAATAAAGTTTTTAATGGCTTCTTTGAATACTAAAAGAAAAAAGCAAAATCTAAGTTAATGTATATTTAACCAATCAAATACCTGTAAGACATAACTTGATATCAACCAGTCGTTTACAAGTTAACTCAATATATAGTTATTTATAACCCAAATAAAAGTTAATTTGTATTTAGCGTGGGAGGTGGGTGTCTGTCTGCTCTGGTGGCTGTAACAGAATACCATGGACTGGGTGGCCATAAACAACAGGAATTTATTTCTCACAGTTCTGGAGGCTGCCGTTAAGGTGCCGATGAGGTTTGGTGTCTGGTGAGGGTCCAATTCCTGGTTTATAGATGTCCATCTTCCCGCTGCGTCCTCACACGATGGAAGGCGTGAGGGAGCTCTCTGGGTCTATTTCATAAGGGCACTAATCCCATTCTAAGGGCTTCACCCTCCAAACAGAACAAAACAAACTTTTTAGTCTTGGCTTACCCCATTGTATTAGTCCATTTGGGCTACTAAAACAAAATACCTTCAACTGGGTGGCTTATACACAGTAGAAATTGGCCAGGCGCAGTGGCTCACACCTGTAATCTCAGCACTTCACGGGAGCGAATTAGGTGGATCACGAGGTCAGGAGTTCAAGACCAGCCTGGCCAACATAGTGAAACCCTGACTCTACTAAAAATACAAAAATTAGCTGGGTGTGTGCCTGTAATCCTGCTACTCAGGAGGCTGAGGCAGGAGAATCGCTTGAACCTGGGAGGCGGAGGTTGCAGTGAGCTGAGATCATGCCACTACACTCCAGCCTGGGGGACAGAGTGATACTCCATCTCAAAAAGAAACAAAAAACCAATAGAAATTTATTACTCCCAGTTCAGGAGGCTGAGAATTCCAAGATTGGGGTGCCAGCCTGATGAGGTTTTGGTGAGGGTGCTCTTCTAGTTGCAGGCTGCAGACTTCTTGTGATCTCATGATGGAAGGAGCAAGCCAGCTCTCTGCAGTTTCTTTTATAAGGGTCATAATCTCTAATCCCTTCCCAAAGACTCCAGCTTCTAATACTGTCACTTCGGTGATTATAATTTCAACATATGAATTTTGTGGGGGGCAAACATTCAGGCCATAGCAGCCCTCTAAGAGAGTTTTAAAACCTTGGACCAGGGGTGGTGGCTCATCCCTATAATCCCAGCACTTTGGGAGGCCAAGGCAGGCAGATTGAGCCCAGGAGTTCATGATCAGCCTGGGCAACGTGGTAAAACTCTATCGCTACAAAAAATAAAGAAATGGTGGCAGGCACCTGTAGTCCCAGCTACCAGGGAGGCTGAGGTGGGAGGTGGGAGGATCACTTGAGCCCAGGAGGTTGAGGCTGCACTCCAGCCTGGGCAACAGGGCGAGACCCTATCTCAAAAACAAAGCAACCAACAAAAAAACTGACTTGGAATGCATTAGTGGATTGTGAATTTAATGGGCTATGGCTACCTTAAAAAATAGAGGATATGATTTTATATCACATTTGGTAAGACAATGTCAGTCTATTCAGGATTCTATAACAAAATACCTTAGACTGGGTAAATTATAAACAACAGAAATTTATTGCTCACAGTTCTGTAAGTTGGAAAGTTCAAGATCATGGCACCAGCAGATTCAATGTCTGCTGAGGGGCTGCTCACTGCATCATAGATGATGCCTTCTTGCACAGTCCTTACATGGTGGAAGGAACAAGCTCCCTCAGGCCTCTTTTATAAGGGCACTAATCCCATTCTAAAAGCCCCACCTCTTAACTCTATTGGGAATTAGGCTTTAACATACAGATTTTAAGAGGTGAACACAAACACTCAGACCATAGCAGATAGATACTGTTTCTTGAAGCTTTTGTTAAGGCTGTGTTTTTGTGTGTATCTAGACCAGCCTCATAATTTGTGGGATCTAGTGCAACATGAAAATGTGAGACTGCTTGTTAAAAAATTCTTAAGAATTTCAGGATGGCAGTAGCAGAGCGTTTAACCAAGAATGGGGCTCTTCTCCACAGGAGGCCTGGGCAGCTGCACAACCAGCTCACCCATGGAGCCTGCCCTGGTATAGATGTATGTGTATGAACTGGGTTGAGATGGAAGATTATTTTCTAAATCCACTGTAATGATGTGTGCCAAGATCTATAGGAAGGATGGTTGTGGACACCAGTGCGGAGTACCATGAGCTTTAAGCCACTCATGCCTGGTCTGCTCACCTGTGCCTTGCCAGCCGGCTCCGCTCCCTTTGTTCCTGCCCGCCGGTGCCCACTTTCTGCCACATTGGCTCCTGGTTGGTTGTGCCCAGCTCCAGTGCCACAGCTTCCTCGTCTCCAGCTCCCCCTTTCCCTGGCCTGCTTAGCGAGTCTGAAGGCCCTTGTGAAATGGCTCAGACACCGCCTACAATTAAATGCTAAGGTTTCTTTTACCTTTGACTCAGCTGTCTCTCTGGGTCAAGGGGTGTTCAAGATCATGGCACCAGCAGATTCAGTGTCTGCTGAGGGACCACTCTGCTATTTAAGACTTCTTAAAAATTCCACCTGTATGTTCCCGAAGGGCTTCAGACTCATTTTCTGCCTCACCTTTCCATCCCCCTCCAAAGCTACCCTTCTATATTCATCACTTTGCTGGGTGCCACTAATGTTTACTCAGTTGTCCAAGCTGAAAACTGTGGGGATTATTCTTTATTCTTCATTCTTTCTTCTTCCCCACCTCCTCAGATCCCATGAGTTGCCAAGTCTTGTCGGTTTGACCTCCTACATAATTGCTTTAGAGTCTGTTCTCTCTCCTCCATGTCTGGCACAGACTCCCGAGTGGGATGTGCAAGGCCTGAACTCTGATCCTCACCTGCATTCTCATCCCCACCTCCCACCCGTCTCCCCAACCCCTGCTCCAGCCACAGATCTGTTCCCCCAGGTTCTCAGACTTCTTAACTGGGAGCAATAGCATCCCCCTATCCTTGAGGACATTCGGAAGTGTGGGAGGGGCGTTACTTTAGTTGTTGTCACGATGGGGAGTTGCTGCCAGCAATGAGTGGGTGGGGTCTGAGATGGCAAATGTCCTGCAGTGTGTGGGATAATCTACCAGACATGGAAGTGTTCTACCAGAATTGCAGGTAGCCATCCTGCTGAAAAACAGAACTTGCTGTGTCATGCCTCTATCCTTTGTACCTCCCATTGTCTGAGATGTCTCTCTCAGTTTTCTCTGCCTGGGGAACTCCTACATGTTCTTTGAGTTCCAGGTTAAAAATGCCACCTTCTCTCTGAAGCCTCCTGTGCCCATTTTGCACACTGAGGTTAATTGGTCCCAGGGTACTCGTACCTCCCATGGCCCTCTTTGAATGTGTCTTCTCCTGACTTTGTCCTCCCAGCACCTAGCATAGTTTGGCAGGTAGTATGTAGTCAATAAACTAGAGGGTGGCATGGCTTGAAGAAATGCCACCAAGAGCACCTCAGCTCTGCAGTTCTTGGATTAGGCTTTACTTCTTATACTTAAATTCTGTCTTCTCCTTCCTACCCTGCCCCCTCTTTTCCTTTCTCAATTGCAGCCTTTCTAACTCCGGCATGCGCTTCTTCATTACTACAGATTGGCTATCTTCCACAGTTACAGTCATCTGCGGTTCCTCGAGGCATCTAAGAATTGAAATAGATCTTGGCCATCTTTGCTCCCGAGGTGTGATAGCAGTAGTTACAGCTCCTGTTTCCAAGGCAACAGCCTTCTGTTTATGAGTAGAGTGCTTCTCTTAGTGGATCTCCATTAGGAGAGAGGAGTCTTACTGCTCATATCTCCATATTCAAACTTTGCCTGCTTTATTACTTATTTATAAAAGGCCAGTTTACACTGGAACAGGGCAGGGATAGGGATAAAAAATTACTTTGTTTTGGCAGTTTAAAAACTTTGTTGAAGCATACTATACCTGTGGAATAGAGCACATTTAATAAGTATAAATCTCCATGAACTCTCTCTGAGTAGCACCCAGATTAAAACAAAACAAAACAAAACACATTACCAGCACCCCAAAGCTTATTGGCTTTTCATGGAAATGTTGGATTATTTTTTGAATATGCATTTCTTATTTTATCTGAGTCATTTTTTTCCCCAAACCAGCTGTAATCTAAGGTTCCATGAGATATGTCCTGATTTAAGAACCCTGAGCAATCAATACACTTGTTAGACAGATAGCTTTAGATCATTACTATTTTAAAAACCATTTAAAAACATGATTTCCCCAGTGTTAGGGAGGCATCCTGGGGATAAGAGCCTCCAGGCTGATGGCTTCCCAGTTCTGTTGAGTGAAGACGGGGCATATGAGGAAGGCCTCGGTCCAGGCTGATTCGTTAAGCCCATGAAAAGCAGATGCATGCAGACATACAGACCCCCTCCTTATCCCATTCACCCCTTTCTTCCATTTTAAAAAAGTCACTTGTGTATCAGCTGGTGCAAGTGGGCATTTTGTAATCAGATCGTTCCAGAGTGAATCCCGTCTCTGTCATCCACACCATGAGACTACAGTTCCTTTTCTCTCTGGATTTTAATTTCCTCACCTGGGGAGCATCACACACTGAGGTCTGTGAGGAGTGGGGGGACTAGAGGAGGGACAGTGGAGGGTAGGGAGTTGGGGAGGGATAACATGCGGAGAAATGCCAGATATAGGTGATAGGGATGGAGGCAGCAAACCACATTGCTGGGTATGTACCTATGCAACAATCCAGCATGTTCTTTACATGTACCCCAAAACCTAAAGTGCAATTATATATATATATATATATATATAAATTTCCTCACTTATAAAATGGGAACAATATATTTCTCTCGCAGACTTAAAGTGAGGAATACATGAGATAATGAGTGTAAAAAATGCGAGTATTGTGCTTGGTTCGCAGAAAGTCACAAAAAATGACAGTTTCTCTCTTTTCTCACCCAAAGTTGGAAATTGTCAGAGCCTTCATCACATTGCTCCCGGATAACTTGTCATCTCTTTGCCTCCTATTTCCCCTGCCGCAGTGTAGCTCAGATGGTTCTTTCTCCAGATTTATCTTCCTGAACCGTTATTTCTACCTTTGCTATTCCCTTATCAAAAAGACTGATAGATTTTCACAGCGTGTGTGCTAAAGCTGGGCTTAGAAGGGCTTTATAGATTGGCTCCACAGCGTCTGTCATAGTCCCCTCCTTATCCTTCCTATTGTGATGCCCTTGGGTCATGGTGAAGGAGGTAGTTGGCTACCCTGTGCCCTGCTGTTCCTTTTGTAAAATCTGTGCCGGGTTCCTCAGCCTTGCCACAATCTAGGACATTTGTCTCCTTCCTGGAGATCTCATTCTGGATCCGAGAATTTAAGGAGCTTCAGCCTGACCTTGAGACTCTGTGTCAAGTCAGGTCTGGCCTTGCCTTTGTGTTCCATGTCGGGAGACTGGGCTTTGGCTTTGTTCCCAAGTTGTGATTTCTACCTTGCCCCTGATTCTGATGACCTTTTCAGTTCCTGCCTTGATGCCTTACCTTGACCCCAGCAACTCTGGAATGGCTTCTTCCCTTAGACACTCAGCACCAAGAGACAGTCTTCCCTCCACTCCTGGTGCTTTGCCTTGGACGCCCCTACTCTAGCCCTGGACCAGCTACTTACTTAGATAACCATCATTATCTGGGGCCATTGTTTTCACATGCCCTGTCTCATGGAGCAAGTACCCCTTAGTACCACAGCGTGTCACTTCAGCATGAGTTCACTGGGTACACTTATTTGGAATTTGGGATATCTGGCCTTTTACCTATCTAGAACATGGTGGATAATTAAAAAGCATTAAAAAATGGAGCCAAACATAGATGTTGAAAAGTCTAAGGATTGTATTTTTCACTCTTAGGAGAAGGCCTCAGGCCCTCAGAGGCACATACTCTTTTTTTAGACACGTGGCTAATTGGCTTTTAAGTGCACAATAAATTAACAGCCAATTCTTCACAATAGGGAGAAATGACAACCTATTAGAAAGGTGGGGGAGGATGGGAAAAATGATAAATGCATAAAGGAGCTGAAAATTACATTAAAAATTCTGGAGTGATTTTAGTATTTTAAAAGACACTGAGAGCATCCTTGAAATATAGGATGTTCACGATGGTGACCTTAGTCATCTGCAAAATGTCCTTATAACTTTCTCAAGATGATAAGGAAGAATGCTACTATACATTTTAAGACATCCACCTAAAATAAAAAGTGTTTCCACGTTTATTCAGGCTAAACCTTTATTCATTCACTCATCTAATATTTAATGAATGCCTTATTATGGCATTGTTCTAGGTGCTGAGAATATTTTACAGAGCAAAACAGACAAAATCCCTGTTCTCTTCAAGGTTAATCTAGAAGACTGGGCTTTTCAGAGAAAGTAATTTTCCATGACCGGAGAGGGTCAAACTTTTTGCCTTTCTTATTTTTAATAGACTGTACAGGACATTTTTCTATATTGTTAATAGAAGGTTAAATGGAAGAGATTATTTCTCAGATGCTCAAAACTGACTATGAATGTCATAAAGCGCATTGAAAGTCTCTGAGGCACTTGACTTACTTAGGTTATTTCATTTTTCATCACAACAGGAAGTAGGAAGTGTGGTTTGTGTTTTGCTGGTGGGGAAATGGCAGTGGGGAAAGGTACAATGACTTGCCTGAGGTTATACAGAGTTTAGTGACGCTCTTGCATGCCCCTACTAGATGATTTCTCATTTCCAAGGTCAAGTGTCTTGGTTAGGGACTGTCATCCAGTTCATGTAAAGAAAAAGGAAGAAAAATGCCAACATTTTAAATATAAAAGGTGAAAAATGGAGTGATTTAATGTTTGTGTAATTAGCCCTAAAATGAATTCCTCATCTGTGATTTTCTGGGTCGGATAGCAGACATGAGATCGGTTTGTATATTAGTGGCTTAACTGGCTCTCTTAAGGATGTAATTTCAACTGTAATTTTCCATTTCCCCCCTTTCCTCTGGCATGCTTATAGAAGGTTCTTAGCTGTTATTTGAGGCTTTCTAAAAATTATCAAAATGAAGTAGCTACTGAGCTTTTATTTTTGTCCTTAATCAGAAAGGACTGAAAATGATGATGCTTGGTGGAGAAATCTTTAGATAGTCTTCACCTCCAGCTGAACCCCTGAAAGACTATGAGTTCCACCCCTCCAATAGGTTCCACTTGCATGAGCAATCATTTTCCCATGAGAGCACAAAGCCTTCGTGTACAGCTTTCCTTTTACCTGGTATTCAGTTTGTGACTTTCTGCTTGGAGAGTGAGCATTTGATTTATTATTTTTTAACTGAAGGTCATTTTTATGTATGGCTATGTCATATGCTTTACATTTTAGCCCTTGGAGGATGTGACAAAATACTTTTACTACTCGATTTCAGTTTGTGAAAACATAAGTTTTTCAGATTAGAACTCTTATATTGCTAATAAAGCCAAAGGGTTGAAATATTATTAAAAACATTTCTTTTTGTCTTTCTTTTTAATATCATGGAATTATGTGCTCTTTCAAGTGTTAAAGGAAAGCGATACCCATTGGTTTGCAGTATTTTCATGGTAACATTTAATATGCTTTGTTCATAAATCTCAATTATAATACTCTTTGCATTGAGAAAGTCTGTGCTTAGGAGATAGAGAATCATGAAACAAAACACTATGTCATTTTTATTAGACAAGGCAGAGACAGTAAAGAAAAAAAAAGGTAGCCCACGATTTGTTTTAAAAAGCTGTTACTTAAGGAAGTATATTAGCATTTCTCTGACTAAAATAAGAAAAAACTACCTGGCGTGTGGAATAGGTTGATGGTGTGTTTGCACTTATTTGGAATTTTGGCTAGAGTGGGATAGGGGTTGAGGTTGGACAGAATATTTCTATGAGGACTGAGTTCTGTGGGAGGTTTACGGGTTTTCTCAGTGTGCCCAAGATGCTGCTGACTCTTTTACCGTCCTTGTCATTGAGCCAACTCTTGTTTTCATTTTGTAAATGGTAATGACCATTAAAAAATCGAGAACATTTCGTGTCTTTTAAAAGAAAACTGTATAATTTTTAAAAAGCCTATGAAAGCTGATCTGATAACTTTGACCTAAGTATTTTTTCCATTTTGTGTGGGATATAGAGTCACGGGTTTTGAGTTCTTGAACTTGGGAAATGTTATTTTCTCATCACCCTCAGGGTCTGGAAAAGGTTAAGGAAAGATTCCCATATGATAAATGATGTGAAGGATTCTAGTGTCCAGGAGCATCGTGCCATCTCTGGGAAGATGCAGAGGTGAGGAAGACAAGACGAGCCCTTTACTGGATGGGTGCTAGAGCTGAAGACTTTCTCCTTCTGTGAAGATACCCTGAGGGAAAGGGAAGAAAGCCACCCCTAGTTATGAATTATTTATTGCAGCACTGACTGCAGAGATTGTGAAAAATGATACTTAAAACTCAGAAAGGTTGATGCTAATATCAAACCCTGACAGTGCATGCTGAAAACATGCTGGGAAATTCCCTTCAAGAAATCTAGGGTGTTTTCTGCTTAAGGAATGGCTATCAAAACAAAAGATAGTTGTTGAATTCAGAGTGCTTCAAGAGAGGTATTAGTCAGCATACTTATTTGGTCAAAATAAGAACACAGAAGTTTATTTTACTCTCATCTATAATGGTCAGAGCATAAACAAACCAAGACTGAGAAGATGGCTCCTTGATGTTGGGGATAAAGTTTTCTTTTATTACTATGCCTTCTCTCCTGCATGGCTTCTATCTTTTAGCTAAGATAGTTGCTCCAGTTTCTATCACCATGGGAAAAGAAACTAGGAAAGAGGAGAGCAGCCTCCTTTCTTTTCCTTTTTTTTTTTTTTTTCTTTTTAAAATAAGAAACGTGATCTCACTATGTTGCCTAGGCTGGTCTCAGGCTCCTAGGCTCGAGTGATCCTCCTGCCTCAGCCTCAGGCGTAGCTGGGACTGCAGAGGCACAACACTGCATGGGGCTTCCAGCTCCTTTCCTATTAAGAACTTGACCTGGAAGTTGAAAACATCTGATTCCATTGGCCAGAATCAATCACATAATTACTTTTCTGCAAGGTAGGCTGGGAAATGTAATCTTTAAGGAGGCAGCCATGTGCCCAGCTAAGGCTTCTGTAACTATGGAGGAAAGAGACGATGGATACGGGGGAGACAGCTAGGAGCCTCTGCTACACCGGAATAGTGACATTTACTCTTCAGTGTTTGTGTACTGCTGCGTCTTTTAGGCAAATTCAAACTTGACATAACACCCTTTTTTTCTTATTAATACAGTATTTGTCTTTCCTCTGTCAAACCCTGAGCTAACCATGTTCCCCAGGCCATCTGCGGAGTATAGGAAAAGGAACATAAAGGGCTGACGAGACATAGGAGAAAGAACTATGGGAGGCGGAGATGGCTGCTTCACATGGCTAAGAGGACGAGAAAGGCCACCATCAGGCAAAAGAGCCCCATGGCTTTGTAGAGGGCAAAGCCCAGAATGGCGTAGGAGAAGGGCTGTTGCTTCAGAGAAGGGTTCCTGGCATAACCAATGATGAGGCTGCCAAATGCAGTCCCCATCCCAGCCCAGAGCCAGCTTCCCCTACTGTGGCAGCCCCAGCCCCGGTGAACCTGGCTGCTCTGTCATGTCCCTTGAAATGGCACTGGTTTGGAAGCTGTGGCCAGGGACAAGTGAGGTAAGGGGAGGTGAGACTGCCAGGCTGCGGACACTCTCACATGTTCAGGGAGCGGGTGGCTTAGCAGTTGTGAGGTGCTCTTGACCAAGGAGGGAGTGGAGGCGAACTTGGAGCAGGTGTACATTTTCAGCGAGTGAGGCGCCGTGGCAGGAGAGCTGCGCCCAGTGCAGGGAAGAGGAATTATTATTCACAGACAGCACCAGACCATATCATACAATGTTTATATCTTGCTTAATGTATTGTTTAGATGTCCATGTTAGGAAAGTAAATTTTGAATGTATTGTCAATCTAAAGTTTGTTTGTTTTTTTTTAATAGAGTCTCACTGTGTTTCCCAGGCTAGAGTGCAGTGGCATGATCTCGGCTCACTGTAACCTCTGCCTCCTGGGTTCAAGCGATTCTCCTGTCTCAGCCTCCCAAGTAACTGGAATTATAGGCACATGCCACCACCATGCCCAGCTAGGTTTTTGTATTTTTAGTAGAGATGGGGTTTTACCACGTTGTCCAGATTGGTCTTGAACTCTAAGCCTCAAGTGATCGCCCGCCTCGGCCTCCCAAAGTGCTGGGATTACAGGTGTGAGTCACCATGTCTGGCCTGTCAATCTTAACTTAAAAGCAATGGTAGTTTCTTCACACATTTTTTTGTGAAAAGAATGGACTCATTTTGGTAGGTTGAAATTTTTACATGGAATTTGTTAGCACAAATCTATATGACTTAAAATGAGAAAAGGCTTTCGAAAGGGCACCCACTAGGGGGTAGGTAAAAATCGTTTATTCTGGATGGAAATTTGATTCTGAAGTTGTCGGTGGTCGGTAAATAGAGTTCACTTTATGATGTTGACTCTAGGAATGGAGCCAAAACATTACAACGTCATTTATAACTTTCCCCACCTCTGGGGAATCATATTAATAAGTAATTTTAGGGTCTGGGTTCTAAGATAATTTTATTAAAATAAAAATATGTCTCTTGTTTCTGTACAAGAAAATAGTGCCAGAAAGTTCTGCCATTTATTCTTTCTGGCTACTTCCTGTCTGGATTTTGTTTATTGCTCTTCTCCCAGAGTGCTCTATCAGAGGGAACTACCGTATGGCTAGGAAGATTTGTTTGTATAACAGTGTGCGAATATTTTGTCCTGGCTGGTAGGAATTAAGCTGTTTCTGATAGACCCTTGTTGTAAAGCCTAGCACATATCATACATTATAGATTTTTAGTTGTGATTTCTAGTTGCATGTGAATTTGCATTTTGCCCTCGGTTTTTCTCTTATCCCATCACACAGAAGAGATGATTTCGAGGTGTGAGTTTTTTTCAGATCCTGTTTTCTTCATAAGGATGAACTAGACTTGCAGGCTGTCTCTTCTGGCCATCACTGGAGTTAGCAGGCCCTGTCACTTGTTTGGTACGAGACAAATGTTCTTGTTGTCTTAGCAGTATAACGTCTCAAGCGTTGTTCTGATCTTTTGTTTAGCAACGAAAACGCTTAGATTCTCTAGGGTCCCTCGTTATCACTCCTCCTTAAACACTCTTCAGAAGGCTCGGCAGCAATAACAGCTACTATGGAAGAGACAGGGTGTGCATAGTCATCAAAGCTTTATCTGGGCATACAGACTCATGTTTTTAGAAAAGAAAAATATTAGAAAGGAAACATTTTTTTTTAAAGAAAAGATTGTCTATCTCTTTTTCTGGTTGGCAAAAAAGCATTTGATGAACTTCCCTTTAAAAAATTGTTTGGTTCAGGTCTCTGTTTCTAGGAAAAGTATTCTTACCATTTTTCAGGTGAGGCCACTGATGCATGATTTTGCTCAAGGTCATATAAGGTAGTATGGCCTCTTTACTTTATTGGACCACATTCTTTTGTTTCTTTCTTTTCTTTCCTTCCCTCCCTGCCTCCCTTCCTTCCTTCCTTCCTTCCTTTTCTTTCTTTCCACTCAAATTATGTGCACGCTCATGGGAATCCCACACAAATGTGAAACTCCTGGACCACATTCTTTTCAATGAGTTATAGCAAGTGACTGTATTTATAGATGAGCAAAAGGTGGTTATATGCCCCAGGAGATACTTTAGCATTTTAGATAAAGTAAGAACCTAGAGAAGGTAGGCTCCCTCTGTGGCAAGTCCTTTCTGCTCGGGCCCGGTCTTATTCATCATGGTGTCTCTAGTGCCAAGCTCAGCACCTGGCACATTGGAGTCTGTGGCATATGCTTGTTGGCTGTTGAATTAGTGACTGTGAGTTGGAGGATGACAATTTAACAAAAAAGAGAAAAGGTTTGAAAGTGAAATTTTCAGGCAGCCTAATGAAGGTTGGATGAGCTTAGATGCAGAAGGGAAACATTATCTGCAGGAGTCTGGAAAATCCTGGTGGGCTAGATAAGAGGAACCTAGATCTGAGGAATTTAAGAAGGACCTGTCTCAGAACTGGATTTTTAACTCCCATATCTTCCAAGTACCTTTGTTTTTGCTTCTTAGGTTTACAAAGTTATTTTTAAGGTTGAATCTGATGCTGTGTTATATTCTTAGTGTGTAGCTCTGGGAGGGGGGATGCAGGTGTGTATGTGTGAGCAGGAGCTGCTCAGGGAAGGCCTCTGGTAGGAGCTACAATGCTGGACTCAGTGGCCCAAACTTGTATCCCTGGGCCCAGAGTCCTGGGATCATCCTGCTTTTCATTTTTTACTCACCCAGTTCATTAATCTTCCTGGACAGTAAAAGCTTACGTGATTGCCTTTGTAGGGGAACTGTGCTTAAGGCTGCTTTACCTAGTCTTTAAGAGTCTAGGAGGAAACTTTTGGCAACGTTTTTCTTGTCTAGGCTGCAAGGTTTGGTACGTGGTTGAGACCTGAATAATGGAAACTCTGGCTTCTAAGTTTTAGTGTGTTGGAAGTTCTTCAGAACTCCCAGGACACTTCATGAATATCTACTCAGAGCAAGGATTACATTTCTGTCCTATGGAAAGAGATCCTGAAACAAAACATGAAGACATATTTTGAAACACCATTTCGAAGAAAATGGAGCAATCACTACTCATTAGGGAAAGCCAGTCAAAACCACAAATGAGATATCACTTCATACTCATCAGGGTGACTATTTATCCCCAAACCAGAAAACAGCAAGTGTTAGTGAGGACGTGGAGAAATTGGAGACCTTCTGCTTTGCTGTTAGGAATGTAAAATGGTGCAGCTGCTATGAAAAACTGTATGGTGGTTTCTCAAAAAGTTATATATAGAATTACCATTTGATGTAGCAATCCTATGTCTAGGTATATATCCAAAAGAATTGAAAGCAGAGAGGTGAACAGATATTTGTACATTCATGTTTATAGCAGCATTATCCGTGATAACCAAAAGATGGAAACAACTCAAATGTCCAATGACAGATGAATTGATAAACAAAATATGGTATGTACATATAAAGGAATATTATTCAGCCTTCAAAGGAAGGAAATTCTGGCCGAGTACAGAATTCCCAAAGTAATTGCAGCACTTTGGTAGGCTGATGCGGGTGGATCACTTGAGGTCAGGAGTTTGAGACCAGCCTGGCCAACGTGATGAAACTCATCTCTACTAAAAATGTAGAAGAAAAAATTAGCCGAGTGTGGTGGTACATGCCTGTAATCCCAGCTACTTGCAAGGCTGAGGCAGGAGAATCGCTTGAACCTGGAGCAGAGGTTGTAATGAGCCGAGATCATGCCACTATATTCCAGCCTGGGTGACAGAGCAAGACTCCGTCTCAAAAATAAATAAATAAATAAATATAAAATAAAATTAAAAAGAAGGAAATTCTGATACATGCTATAACACAGCTGAATTTGAAGATATTATGCTAAGTGAAATAAGCCAGACACAAGAACAACTACTCTATGATTTTTATTTAAGATATCATAAGATAGGTATCTTATATCAGATACCTAGAGAAGTCAAATTCAGAGAGACAGAAAGTAGAATAATGGTTACCAGGGGTTAAGGAGGTGCAGCAATGGGAAGTTACTGTTGAATTGGTAGAGTTTCAGAATGGGATGGGGAAAAATTTCTGGAGATGAACGATGGTAATGGTTGCACAATAATGTGAATGTGCTTAGTCCCAGTGAACTGTACACTGAAAGATGGTTAAAATGGTAAATTAAAAAAATTATTTTTATTTTTGTGGGTACACAGTGGGTGTATGTATTCATGGGGTACATGAAATGTTTTGATACATGCATGCAATGTGAAATAAGTACCTCATGGAGAATGGGTATCCATCCCCTCAAGCATTTATCCTTTGTGTTGCAAACAATCCAATTATACTCTTTCAGTTATAACACGGTAAATTTTATGTATACTTTACACAATAAAAAATCGTGCAAAAATATTGAATTGTTTTAAGATACTAAAAAAAGAAAAATGCAACTGAAGAAAGTCATGATTTTTTTCCCCCAAAGATTTATAACAATCACTAAAAAGCTATTACTGTCAGTTGACTCTTTTAATCAAGTTAAAAAAAACCCTTGTCTTTCTGTGTGCTTTTAATTTATTTTTTAAAGAATATCTCTTAAAAAGTATTGTCATACCAAACTGAATTGGTAAATATTTAGCTTTCTCAGGTGGGTCTACATGGTACTCACATTTGTCCAACTGACTTCCTTTGCAAAATTACCTGAAAGAGCACTGATGACCTTGCCTGTAAAGAAATCCCACATGGTGATTGCTGCCACCTCAAAGAGAGTCCTGGAATCTGCTTAAGCTCACACACCTGAAATTTTAAACAGTAAAACTGTGTAAGGAGAGTGGTTTCTTCTTGGAGACTGGATTGGTATTTTCACCTATTCTTCCATTTTTTGTTTTGAAGATGAGCTGCTTTTAGAGGTTTAGAGACATCAACTGACTTCTCTCTTTTCTGTACCTCCTGAGGCATCTAAAGAATGAATACAGTTTTTCCCCTTCCTCTCTCTTCTTTATAGAGCTGGACTTTCATCTGTGATCTATGAGAAGGCTGAAGCTCCCTGACAGGACAGTTTACGATTTATTGGGAGTACATGGAAGTCCTGGACTAGGGTGATGTGGCTACCTCAAATTGCACAGGAGTGATTAGCTTAGAATCTGAGCTTCTTGACTTATTTCTATACAGGGCTTTACATCCCCTTCTTTTCCTATCCCATTTTCTGAAACACCAAGGCCTTTGTTTTAAATCTATTCTAAGGAGGATTAATGTGTTTGTATATACCTGAAGCCTTCTTTGGAAAGAATCTTAAAAGTGTATTAAAAACTCGAGCCTGAAAAGTAGATGTTTAACTTCAAATTCATAACATGTTTTTTCCTGTTCATCAATTTGATTTATTTCCTTCTGTAATGACAAATGCACTTTGGTTTTGTTACTTTGACGTAGATAACTTGTGTTCAAGTTGTCTTTTGGCTCTTTTGTGCTTACGTGTACTTCTTATAGAGCTGTTGGTTTATGGAAAACATCTAAATTTTGGAGCATTAAAATTGAAAGGTCTTTCAAAGACACAGTCAGAAACACATCATAGAACAGCAGGAATCTTTTGTACTCATGCTCTTGACAGTTAGGGATCTGATCTTAACTGCTGTCAAGTTCAGACACTTAGTGATTTAGAAACCAGCCTGGTCCATTGTTGGACAGTTACTAGAAACTAGTTCATTATCTGAAATCTTTTCCTTTTTAATTTCTTGGTCTTAGTGTTCTGCCATCTAGAGAATTAAATGAAAATGGTATGAATCCAATGACACTGTGTCTAAGCTTTGAAAACAGGCTCAAATTACAGATCATCCACACATTTTCTCACAAACCACATACACGAAAGACAGCCTCCGTTAAGAAGTATAAATTCAGAGTATCTTAAAAATCCCCTCCAAATATTTTTCTAAAGTTAGACCAGATAGATCAAGATTCCTTATTTTCAAACTGCACCCAGACATTACGCTTTTCAAAGGCCTCCTGCAACGTACAGCACAGATGCGTGATTAAATTTTCTTTGTTTGGTGAAAGCGCAGGGTCCTTCCTGCTCTGGCTTTCATTATCTGACTCCAGGAGCATTGTTACCTTGGTCAAGGCTCCAGCCCTATTGGCTCTGGCTGGCTTGTCCTGGCCACTGTGTAGCTGCCTTTGATGGGGCAGCCTGGCTGGGGAAACCCAAGGGGGCCGCCTCTTATCACACCGTCAAGGGTGGCAACAGCAAAGCATATAACAGCCTGGAAAAAAGGAAGTTCACAGGCAAGCCTGTAGTTCTTTTTGTTTTGGGCCCATAACTTACAGTTTACGGAGTCTCAATTCCAAAACTATGACGTTTAAAGCAAGGCATGTTAGATTTATGCCTTCTTGCTAGATAAGAAGGGATACCTAGCTTATATCCAAATAGGAGCTTGCATGGATGCTAATTTGCTTTTTCTTTCAGAGTTGGGGTGTGCTCACAGCAAGTAACTGACCTCTTGGTGAATAAGGCCCCAGGCTGCTATATTGGGCCTGCCTTTTTTTGTCACTTAGCTGGAGTTTCTCACACCAGCGTTCTGTGTATGCTGAGGTGACTACTCAGGGAGCTGAACTTCCAAAAGGATGGAGCCCATCCCCAGGAAGGGTGACCCCACAGACAGGACTCTGAGAGGAACAGGCAGCATTCCCATCCTGCCTCTGCCGTCTGTTTCTCTGAGTATCTTCTTCATTCCTTCCTTTTCTAAAGACTGCCCTTCTGACTTCTTGGACCACAGTCATGGAACATGTGGCTTACAGGTTCAGCCAAAGAGAGACTGACACTCACTTTTTCTCTCCTTCTCATATTCTCTGGACAGGGAATCTCCTTGGCTGCCCTGAGCTGAGTACTTCTCTGGTTCAGTTAACTCTCACCGTGGGCCTCAGGACAGCACCTTGCTCTTAGGAACCTGATTTGTAGATGTGTTTCAAGGATGGAAGGGGAGCATTTTGAAAAAGGCAGGCAATCTGATAGGTGTGCACCCCACTGGGGACATGATGAAGGGCTACAGTACACCTGGTATATACTCCTAGAGGATCAATTTCCCCCCTAGTTTTAGAGGAAACATGATTTTGATATTAAAACAAATATATAGGTATGTGTGTATATTTATGTGTATGTATGTATGTCTATACACAGTATACACACTAAGGTGGAACATTTGCAAGAATTTTAAAGATAACCATGAGGGAGAATAATTAATTTTGTATTTAAGAGATGCTCCTCTGCTATTAGGACATTTTGGTAGGATAGTTCAGGAAGTACTAAAATTTCTGGCCAATTACAGGCTGGAGTTGGAAGGTTTGTTTTTTTAATTAAGATAGAGTCTCGCTCTGTTGCCCAGGCTGGAATGCAGTGGCACGTTCTTGGCTCACTGCAGCCTCTGCCTCCCTGGGTTCAAGCGATTCTCCTGCCTCAGCCTCCCGAGTAGCTGGGATTACAGGCACACGCCTGTATAAATATTAGCCTTATGGTTCTTATAAAGATTTAATTTAAAATGAGAATTTTGCAGCTAAAATATTTGAAAACTGAGGAATATTTTTAAAATGTAGATGATCAGAATGCAACCCTAAGGATTTTGATTTGTTAGACCTGGGACAAGGGGGAGCAGGAATCTATATTTTAAGTCTTTCTTAGGGATTCTGGTTTGGGAATAAATATTTAGGTAACAAAAATAGGTAACAGACAGAGTGGTGGAGTCCAAAAAAAGTTTATGTGTACCAATGCCTGTTCTTAGTTTGCTGAAAGATTAAATAGTTTTATTGTATGTGTTATTTTGAGACTTTATTCCTACTTAAGCAAAATTTTTTGCTTTATTCCCCCTTTGATTTTGCACTTAGCAATTTCAGAATAAAGACACAAAAAGTATCTTATCATGGCTATTACTCCCATCCGGAAAGAATAATCCTTCATTTGGAGAGTGTAGTTGATTGTAAAAACAAGGACTGATGCATAAATGTTAATATTACTCTCAGCATTTTTGAATATAGCAGTCCTAGTATGTCTTTTGGAGAAAAAAAACTAAGCAGTGGAAACATTGTTTTTCATATTTTTATAGCTGAGATTGACATTTATGCCTCAGTTGTTGAAATTTAGGAGGTTGAGGAAACAAGCTGGAATTTGGGTCCGCCCAAGTGTAAGTCTAGGCGAACCAGTCATTCGGTCTGCATTCAGTTTGCAGAAATAAAATTAAGCCAACTTTGTTTTGAAATATGTGAATCACAACAGCACCAAGATCCAGAAAGATTAATGGGCAAAGAGTAAGAACAGATTTTTCACAGGAAGAAATACTTACAGGCATGCCTATAGAAAAACATTCCACTCCAAATCAAAGCAATGGAAGGAAAAAAATAATGAGAAATCATTTTATAACTATTAAACTAATATAAATATAAATAATACAAAGCTGATGTGAGCTCAGAAAATGAGTATATTTTTATATTTCTGGCAGCAATGTTAATTAGTTCAGTTCTTTTCGAGAACACATTGGCAGTGGATGTAAAAAGTCACACAATTGTTCAGACTCTTTGACCTACTAACCCACTCCTTGGAATTTATTCTAAAGCAAAAAAGAAAAAAAGAAAAAAACTGTAAGAACAAAGATATTTATTGTGCTGTTATTTCTGATGGTGAAAAATGAGAACGAATTTGGATGGACAGCAACAGACAAAATGTGGATGTTTTTAAGCTACTCAAAAACATATTCAGGAAGACAGTGAACAAAGAAAAAGGTTTGGAAAAAAGCATAGTAAAATGTATCTATGTGTATTATAATAAAGTATATAAAAGACCTATCAAGAAATAAACATCTTTGTTAAAGTTTTAGCAATATATGTGAATTTTAAAACATTTAAAATATATTAGTAATAAAATATATTTTAAAAGAAGCATTATAAACCTTGTTAACTCACAATTTTTCTCCTTATCATAATGCAGTGAAAATGGGTGAAGTGAGATGTGTTTCATCTGAAATTTGAAGGGCTTTACAATTCTTCTCCTTTAACTAACTTACCACCCAAAATGAATTCTCTAGCCTTGTCAGTTGTCTTTTCTGCCTCTGCATTTTTTTTTCAGTTACCCAAGTAAAGTCTTTGCTGGCTCTAGGGTCAGACTGTCTAGATTTAAATTCTATTTCTACCACTTATCTGGGTATAGACCTTGGAGAAACTGTGTCACTACTCTGTGCCTCAGTTTCCTCATCTGAGAAATAGAGATAATAATGGCCTCTAGCTAGTGAGAATTAAATGAGAGAATGCACATAAGGTGTTTAGTAAGGTGCCTGGTACTAGATGTGCTCAACAATATAAGCTATTATTCTTCACCTACATTTGGGGGGCACTCTTGACTGCCCTGCACACTTTCTTCCTTGCTAACAGACCACAGTTTTATTCAGGCGTTCAGCGGCAGTGTGCCCAGCCTCGGGGAGTGAATGAATGAAGGCTTCTCTGCTAGTGGCAATCCTATTCCCATTTGTCACACATTGGTTGGAAGTGAGCATGTGACTTCGTTCTGGTCTGTGAGACTTCATGGAAGTCAACTGGGGCCTTCTGGGAAAGATATTCTTCCTTGATAAAAAACAGGTGCAGGGAGATATGTACCCATTACATCTCTCTGGCTCCAGCTTTCTTGCTTTGAACATCCTTGTGTGATGATGTGTTGTTGCTGCAGCTGTCTTGCAATCACAAGGAGGTGGTTGCCAAAAACCTAGGCTGGCAGAGCAATAAGATGGTCAGAGCCTGGACCTGTGGTGGACATACCGAACCACTGAACTACCTGGTCACTGACCTATTGAGCCTAGACCACCTACCTCTAGAGATTTTGTTAAGAGATAAATCAATGTCCAAATTGCTTAAGCAAATTTTAATTGGCTATTCTGTTATTTGCAGTTCAAAACACCCTGCCTGATAAGACTGTCGTTGTCTAATGCAATTTTAAAATTATGCCACCACAAAGAATTTCATGAGTAGATTATGATTTCTGGAATAAGTCAGCACTCTTTTATTAGTCTTTCACTTTTGATGTTATTTTCATTACACGCTTTTAAATTTTAAACTTAATAACTGTCTTATATATTTTAAACCTGGAAACTTCTTTGAAAACTACTGTGATAATGAAAGCAAAATGTAGATAGGCTTTTTTGCTTTAATTATCAACATGGTAAATATTCTCAAAATAATGCTGTAATGAAAGACATTTTGGTGAGAGTGCATGTAAACCTATAACTCTACATTGACGATCCTCCTGCAGCTGTGATAGGATTATGGCTTAAATATTTTGAATTTCTGTTTAAAAATAAACTTTAGTGCAGCTGATGAGGAGATTATGTGTTTTATTGAATGTGTTTGCTGAAATTACATCTCTAAAATAAATAGGATGTTGTATACTTTCTTGGCTGTGTTACAAAAACTTTTTGCTCCCCAGTGTACTGTTTGAATAAAAGTATGTTGGTGGCCACCATATTCTCCCACATATAGAGCAAAATTGGGAAGCTCTTCCTCTTTAATAATATTAATCTGGCCCTGTTTCAAGAAGGTTTAGTGACTTGATAAAAATTACTTGTCAAATGCATTTTCTAGTGGGATTTTTTTTCTTTAAAAACATTTTTTTTAATTTCTTTACTTTTTTTGAGACAAGGTCTCACTCTGTTGCCTAGGCTGGAGTACAGTGGCACAATTATAGCTTGCTGTGGCCTGGAATTCCTGGGCTCCAGCGATCCTCCCGCCTCAGCCTCCCAAGTAGTTGGGTCTACAGGCGTACACCACCATGCTCAGCTAATTATTGCATTTTTTTTGTAGAGATGGGGGTCTCACTATGTTTCCCAGGTTGGTCTCAAACTCCTGGCCTCAAGCCATCCTCTCACCATTGCCTTCAAAGTGTGGAATTACGGGTATGAGCCACCACACTTGGCCAGCTTGTGGGATTTTCATAACCCAGATCAGCTGTATACCACACTTTTCTTATATATTACAGAGTTTCCAAGAGTGATCAACTCTTTCTTCATGCATAGCTAAAACTGTTAGTTCTCCCTAAATGAAATTTCTACTCAACTCCAGCACCTCCACCATCATCACTTCCTGAACTACACATACTTCAGTATCTCCCGCCACATGGACACCGCATGCTACCCCTGCTTTGACTTTCTCCCCCTCATCTCCCCAGAGAGCATCCCATGTTTGCAGCAAGGATTTGTTCCCACAGCAATCCTCCATTACAAGTTGGGCCCTGTATTAGACAGAGTTTGCCACAGACACAGAACCAATAGGAGCTATGTCTATGTCTATATGTCTTTCTCCTCTCTCCCTCTCAATTTCTCTTTCTCTCTCTCTCTATATATAATATATATATATTTAAATTATTATAAGGAACTGGCTTACATGATCATGGAGGCTAGGAAATCTACAATCTGTAGTGTGGGCCAGCAGGCTCTAGCCCCCGGAGAGCTGATGATGCTGTTGCACTCGCAAGGCAGTCTGCTGAAGTCCCTCTTGCTTGGGATGGCCAGTCTTTTTTTTTTTTTCTATTCAGGCCTTTAACTGATTGGATGAGTCTCACCCACCTTATAAAGGGAAGCCTGTTTCATCCAAAGTTTATTCATTTAAATTTAATCTTATCCAGAATCCCCCTCCAATTTGACACATAAAGTGAACCCGGTTAAAGATGATTGGGTTTTGCGCTCTGTCCCTGCAGCAGCAATGGGCAGGCAGCCAGGAGGGACAAGTGTGGATATGGGTACTTTCTTTTCCTCTGCTTTTGTGTTGCTTGGGTAGTTTTTTGAGGTGGAGGGTGAAGGTGGGAAGGGGAAGGATGAGGAGGGAGGCCCTGTCCCGAGTGATTAGTTGCTATACACACTTGTTGGGGGGAGTGTCTTAAGTCCAACGGGGGGCCCTATCCCCGGCCATTTCCCACTTCACCTCGGGCTCCTCCATTCCTCAGCCAGCCCAGTTTGGACTTTTGGTCTGAGTTGAGCAGAACTTTTCTCTACCATGATAGAGGCTGTATGTGTGGGGAAGAGACTGTTAGAAAGTCTTCACAGCTGGGATCCTTGGGCCTGATTTGGAGAGAGCCTTGGGTTCTTGTCTTACCTCCATTGTGTGGTTTTGGGTGTTCCCATCATCTTTAAACCTTAGTTTCCCCATCAGCCAAATGGGAATAATAAGGCCTCAGTTCGTTGCTATGGGGATTATGTGAGAGGTTTTGTGTAAATGATTTGTGTCCTCTCAAGCACGATACGAATTAAGTTTGGGTTTTGATTTTATTTCACTTCTTGTCACTGGACAAAGCCTAATTTATATAAAGCCATTGGTTTTGCTCTCTAGGTACCCAGGACTTCTGTCAATGTGATTTCCCTATAATAGGGTTGCTACATTTCCTTGTAAGGAATCTGTTTCCTGGACCTGGGAGCCATATTTCAGCAACCTATGCCCAGCTACTCTATCCAGTGTGACTTGTCACACATCTGGGATGCAGATCTGTTAGTGCTGCCTTGCTTGGAAGCCCTTGCTGACAGTGAGCAAATGAATAATTAACCTAATAAGTTCTGTGCAATCTCTTTGTTGCCTAGTGTCATGTTCAAAGATGAGATTTCCTGGGCAGAAGCTGAAACAATTTTGTATTATGACATAGAAAATAAGGACCATACTTGAATAAAATACAAACTGACTGTTCATCCATTAGCTTGGACATTTATTCAGTCAACTCATATTAACCACACTGACTGCATTGTTAGCAGAACACTAGGTAGTCAGGAAGGGACAAAGGGGAAGAAAGAGAAACAAGACTGGAAAGATATAGAGGTACCTGGTTGCCAGGCTGGAGTGTTTGGATTTTATTTTGTTGACATTAGAACATGGAGGGTGTGGGTATTGGGCTTGAAGTTGGGTCAAGTTCCAATTCTGGCTCTGCTGCTTTCTAGCTGTGTAATCTCGGGTAAGTTACCAACCACACTGTACCTCAGTTTCCTCATCTCTAAAATGGGAAGAACAATAATATTGTACATATCTCATGATGTTGTAGTGAGGATGAAATGAGGGAATGCATGAAAGTCACTCAGAGTAGTGACTGATCCTGGGGAATTACTGTAGGTGTTTTAACTGTAGAAAATGTGTGTCAGGAAGATAAATCTAGCAGCAACACAGGGTAGGGTGGCTACAATGGGAAAAGGTTGCATGGGGGTTGGGAAGATTGTTGCAGTATAAACAAGATGGGTGACAGCATCAGGGGCCTGGGAATTCAAGCTCCCATGGCTGGGCAGAATGATTTAAGAATCCAGGGGTTATGGGGCTGGGTGAGGTAGCTCATGCCTGGTGCTTTGGGAGGCTGAGGCAGGAGGATTTGCTTGAGGCCAGGAGTTCAAGACCAGCCTGGGCAACATAGCGAAGTTCCATATCTAAAAAAAAAAAAAAAAAAAAAAAAAAAAAAAAAAAAAAAGCAATATGTGGGTGTAAATAAGTTTGGGACAGAGAACGGGAGTGGGTGTGG
>CAUYLG010014034.1:0-38809 GCA_963573385.1 Cacajao melanocephalus | reverse complement strand
ATTTTTAATTTTGGGCTGACAGCATGATTTAGTGCTGAGTGTGGGGCTAGGGGTGGAATGCAGGAGTGGAATGCAGGAGTGGAATGCAGGAGTGGGTGTGGGGAGCTTACATGGAGAAGGCAGGCGCCGGTAGGATGTCCGGCCTCCTGATAAGTGTTATCAGGAGCGGAGGGGGTGAGTATTGTCCATCTGGCTCCTGGCAAGGCTGTCAGCCTTACAGCGAGCATAGCCTGAGCCCCTTGGCAATGTGGGCAAAGAACATGCTTCCCAAGCTTGGGGTGGTCAGTATAGGCAAGTCAATCGAGCTTGTTGCTGACACCCTTTGGGATCTTGGGCTTAACCTCTTTGGGCTTTACAAGGGCCTTGATAGCCTCAGTACGTGCACTCATAGCCTTGGCATTGTTGGTCTGCGTCTTCTTTAGGTCCTCCTTGTTGTGCTTCTTGGCAAAGTGCATGTTCCTCAGGAACTTGGGGTCCACCCTCTTAAGAGATTCGTGTCTTTGTGATTGGGGTTTCTTAATACTATTTACATGCCATTTTGGGGACTGGTTGTGTATGGTGTGATTCTTGGACTTGGCCATGTCTGCACCTTAAGCTGCAGCTCCTGAAGCACCTAGAACCGGAAGCTATATTTAGTAATTTTATTTTTATTTTTTATTTTTTTCAAATACCGTATCAATAGAAATACCAGGTTTAACAAGCACAAAGCCAAGAAAACCAACGATGCCAGATACTGAATTTCTATAGCACTGACCTTTGAACACCCTAGCAGGAATAAACTGCTGAGTGCAGATACCATGCAGTGCAATATATTTAGCAATTTTTAAGTTGAATTTCTGTTAATGCCTTTATTATTTAAGAATAATTTTCTTTTTTTAAATTAAAGCAATTAATTCAAGAAAGAATAATTTTCAAATATAAAACTTGGTAGAATAACAAAGCTGATTTCCAAGGAAATCTTCAGGGAATTTCAGTTTCTAACTATGGGAAAAAAACTCTTATTTCAGGATTAGATTTTATTAGAAGAATGTCTTAGTTCGTTTTCTGCTACTGTAACAATACCACAGATTGGATACTTTATAAAGAAAATAAATTTATTTGGCTTACAGTTCTGGAGGCTGGGAAGTCCAAGGGCAAGGTAGTACTAGCATCTACTTGGCATCTGAAGAGGGTCTTTTTGCTGTGTCATAGCATAGTGCAAGTGAGCACATATGACAGAGAGAGAAGAAATCTGGCTCAACTCATCCTTTAGTTAGGAACTCATTCCCACAGCTATGGCATTAATACCACAATTATGCCATTGTGTGAGTGTACTCCCACAATTATGGTCATGAGGACTATGCCCTCCTGACCTAGTCGTCTCTTCAAGGTCCCACTTATTAATACTATCACAATGGCAATTAAATTTCAACATGAGTTTTGGAGAGGACATTAAAACCATAGTTGTTTTCATAGTTACCGCATAATAATTGGCTGAATGTTTAAAGTCAAATAATGTATTTGCTATGAAAGGCTGAGTAGTGATGAGGTTTCAATAACAGTTGTTTGTAGCCAGGCATGGTGGCTCATGTCTGTAATCCCAGCACTTTTGGAGGCTGAGGTGGGCGAATCACTTGAGGTCAGGAGTTTGAGACTTTTGTGGCCAACATGGTGAAACCCCATCTCTACCAAAAATACAAAATTTAGCTGGGTGTGATAGCACACGCCTGTACTCTCAGCTACTTGGGAGGCTGAAGCATGAGAATCACTTGAACCTGGGAGGCAGAGGTTGTACTGAGCTGAGACCACGCCACTGCACTCCAGCCTGGGTGCTAGAGCAAGACTCTCAAAAATGCAAAGCAAAACAGTTCTTTTGTGGGGATTCTTTGTAGTTGTTAGACCAAAAGCTATAATTTTTTTCATATGTTAAAAGAGTTGTATAAAATATGAGATGGAGATGTACAAGATAGTAATGTAGTTTATTCAGCTTGTTGAATGAAGTCTCTTCTGATTTAGATTGAACCACAATGTTGGATTTAGCTCGGAGGATATAACTTTATCAGCAGTATTCACCAAAGAGCAAGCGTGTCATCTGTAAACACATGGTTAAACAAATAATAGGAGGACGCATGCATTTCTTTTAAGCCTGAATTATTAATTAATGTATTTATTTATTGAGATAGGGTCTCGCTCTGTACCCTGGCTGGAGTGCAGTGATTAAAACTCAGCTCACTGCAACCTCTGCTTCCTGGGCTCAAGCTTTCCTCCCACCTCAGCCTCCTGACTAGCTGGGACTGCAATCATGCACCACCATGCTGGCTAATTTTTGTATTCTTTTCTTTTTTTTTTTTTTTTCTTGGTAGAAGCAGGGTTTCCTTATGTTGTCCAGGCTGGTCTCAAACTCCTGGACTCAAGCAATCTGCTCCCCTTGACCTCCCAAAGTGTGGGGAGTACAGGCATGAGCCACCACACCCAGCAAAGCCTGAACTTTTAGCTAGATTTCGTCATTAAATGAACCTACAACTTTTATGGAGATCCACACCGAATTAGCTAAACTACAAAGTTTGAGGATATAGGCTTCCATAAGACCACTTTCACTTCTGACACCAACTGCAAGTCTTTGGGGGCTGGGGAGGTTTGATAACTTGCTAAAAAGATGCTAGTAGAACTCACTGCTAAGAGCTATTATGCTCATGGTTACAGTTTTTTTCAAGGAAAGGATACAGATTAAAATCAAGGCAAGGAGCCCATAGAACCAATTTCAAGAGGGTTTCAAATGTTGAAGCATCTGTTGTTCTCTCCCCGTTAAGTCAGAATGTGTTACTACTCTCTCAGTGTCAATATGTCACAGTATGCATGGAGCACTGCCATCCAGGGAAGCTCACTGTGCTTCAGTGTCCAGATTTTCTTTCTCTCTTTTATTTTTTGAGACAATCTTGCTCTGTGTCCCAGGCTGGAGTGCAATGGTGCGATCTTGGCTCAGTGCAATGTCTGCTTCCCTGGTTCAAGTGATTTTCCTGCCTCAGCTTCCTGAGTAGCTGGGATTACAGGCGTGCACCACCGTGCCCGGCTAATTTTTGTATTTTTAGAGAGACAGGGTTTCACCATACTGGCTAGGCTGGTCTCGAACTCCTGACCTTGTGATCTGCCTGCCTGGGCCTCCCAAAGTATGGGAATTACAGGCATGAGCCACTGCTCCCGGCCTTCAGATTTTCAAATTAGGACTTCATTTAATAGGCATGTTTGATTGATGGATTGCCCACATAGTTGAACTCAGTCTGCAGGTTGGATTCAGACTGATACCAGGTGACCCAAAATCTCTACTCTAAATCACATGGTTGGCCTTTCTAGTTGGTCAGCCTTGCCCAGAAAGACACTCCTATCAGGTATGACACAGATTACTTCTCAGGAGCAGAGGGCACCTGTCTTTGGGCAAGGCTAAGTTCTTTACTAGATAGGATGTAAAATTAAAACTTACCTCCATGGTTTCTTTAGGAACAAACTCTCTAGAAAATAGATGGATTTGACCCTAACTCTGTATGTTAATAAGAACTGACATCATTTCTTTCAAGTAGTCATTTAAAGTACATTACAACCTCATTAGGTGAATCCTCTAGTATATTTTTATCCTGCGTGGGCTTTACTGAGCTTCTTGATTTTGTCTGATGTCTTTCTTCACTTGTGGATGGTTCTTGGCCATTTCCTTTTAAAATATTTCTTCTGTTTCATTCTCTCTCTTCTCCTTCTTGGACTCCAATTATACATTACATTAGACCATTTGAAATTGTCCCATAGAACTTAGACATGCTGTTGTATCCCATTCCCTGCTCTTTTTTTCTCTGTTTCAGTTTGGATATTTTCTATTGATCTGTCCTCAGGTTTACCAGTCCTTTCTTCTGCTAAGTCCATCTAATTAATTATTGATTTTGGATATATTTTTCCTTTCCAGTATTTCTTTTCTGTAGTGCCTGTTACTCTGCTGAAATGCCTCATCACTTCATACATATTATTTGTCTTTTCTACTAGATCATTTAATATTTTATTTTTATTTTTATTTTTTATTTTTTATTTTTTTTTTGAGATGGAGTCTTGCTCTGTTGCCCAGGCTGGAGTGCAGCGGCACGATCTCGGTTCACTGCAACCTCTGCCTCCCGCATGCCACCACACCTGGTTAGTGTTTGTAATTTTTAATAGAGATGGTGTTTCACTATGTTGGGAGGCTGGTGTTGAACTCCTGACCTCAGTTGATCCACCCTCCTTGGCCTCCCAAAGTGCTGGAATTACAGGCATGAGCCACTGTGCCTGGCCTGTATACCAGACAACTTCTGTCAAACAAAAGGAGAACCTGAAGTTTACTTATTTTTTACTTAATATTTACCTCCAAAATGCCATTTATTCTGTCTGGCCACTAAATTGAGTCACTCTGATTTATAAGTAAGATGAACCTGTACTTTGTTGTAGCTATAGTTTGATTCAATTTACCACTGGGTTCAAATACTTTGGGGCAGAATTATGACTTTCTTCTCAGTAGGATTTGGGATCTAAGCAGTGACATGAATTCAGAGATCTGTTTTGCCAGCTGAGTTGCCAGCTTTTTAGGTCACTGGGAGGTTCTCTTTGTTCTTTAGTCCTGCTTCTTGCCTTTCTGTGTCTCAGGTGATCTCTGCCTTGCTGCTCTTACCCTTGCCTCAGGAGGGCAGCTGTTTTACATTCTGTGAAGGCCCAGAATACTTTGGAGGGCTTTTTCTCAGCTCTCCTTGCCTCCACAGCCTTTGGTAGCTGAAAGCTTGGAGTACCTCAGATGGATTTCTCTCTGCTCACTTGCCAACCCTCATTTGGAAGAAAACTGCCTTGTACTTCAGGGCGGCCTACATACTTCAAATGGGATCTCTCAGTTCTTCTGACCTGTCTTCAGCTTTCAATGTGCTACCTGTGTATTTAGAAAATGTGGGTTCCATGTCTGGGGCTCTTTGTAATTCTTATTTCAGCACTTTAGACTACTCAGCTTTACCTTCACCATTCCATGGAATTTTAATCTGTCATGTTAGCCTATATTTGGCATTAAAAATTTCTTAAAATTTTAATTAAAGAGTCTGGCTTGTTTCTTCTTACCCTGTCAATAGTACATTTTCTCCTGGTGCTGCTGCACCAGGGAAGAGTACTGATGGGCCTCTCTCTCTCCTCTTAAAGGGCTATCACTTTCTGAAATGTAATTCACGATGTGTTTGTGTGTCCTCTGCTCTGTGACATTTCTGTTTTTTTTTTGAGACAGAGTCTTACTCTGTTGCTGAAACCACCTCTTGGGTTCAAGCGATTCTCCTGCCTCAGACTCCCTAGTAGCTGAGATTACAGGCATGCACCACCATGCCCGGCTAATTTTTATATTTTTAGTAGAGATGGGGTTTCACCATGTTGGCCAGGCTGGTCTCGAACTCCTGACCTCAAGTGATCAACTCGCCTTGGCGTCCCAAAGTACTGGGATTACAGGCGTGAGCCACGGTGCCTGGCCCCAAATCCCTGTATTTATCATCTTTACTTTGAAATAGTAAAACATGCAAATGATGAAAAATTTAAAAACTACCAAAATTTAGCAAAAAGCAAATATGCTTCCTACCATTGGCTCCCAGCAGTTCCTCGTTTTTAGTTACTGATTTGGTAGTGTCTTCCTTTTATCACCATAGTTCCCCTAAGTCGTCTCTTCCTTTCCAAGTCAAACCCTTCCATCTGTGTTTCTGATTGTATCCTATTCAACTGTATCCAGTTTCTGAGTGAGTATGTATCTTCCCTGTGCCTCTCAGATGTTTTCCCTGAATCCTCCCTTCAGTCTATCGCATGTTGATGGCTTTCCCATTTTAAACAGCCATTCCTGATACTACCTCCTCCTATTTACCTGTCTCCTAGTTCCCTTTGAAAGAATAATATACCCTTGTTATTTATAATTCCTTACTTTCAGTTTTTCATACTTCTCCAAGACTGTTGTCTTTTAAAATCACTAATATTAGGGAGGGGAAATGTGAAACTCTGCTAATTAGAAACCCCTAATGGGTGCAGTGTTTCTTTACGGGGTGATGAAAGTATTCTGAAACTTGGTAGTAGTGATGGTCACCCACTTCTGAATACACTAAAAACAACTGAATAGTATACTTTAAAAAGGTAAATTTTATATTAAGTCAGTTATGTCTCAATAAAGCTATTACTTTAAACATCACTGAGTTCTTAGATCTAATGTTTTTTCCAGTCCTTTATCTCTCTGTAGTTTCTGACAATATTAACCATTTCCTACTTGGGATACTCTATTCCTTGTATTTGTTTGATACCAGTCTTCATGTACTAATGGCTCTCATGAATTCTTTCTTTTTTATCTTCACTATACGCATTTTCCCAGGGCAATCTCAACTACTTCCATGACTGCAGGTCTTCAGCGGTAGGTAGATAGTGCCTAAAGATTTATCTCTAGCCAAATTGCTCTGTTGAGCCCAAGGCCAGTATTTCTTTTTTTTTGAGACAGGATCCGCTCTATCACCCAGGCTGGAGTTCAGTGGTGCCAGGGAACCTTGACCTGGCTCAAGCAATCTTCCCACCTCAGACTCCTGAGTAGCTGGAACTATAGGCCCACACCACCACGCCTAGCTAATTTTTGTATTTTTAATAGAGGTGGGGTTTCACTATGTTGTCCAGGCTGGTCTTGAACTCCTGGGCTCAAGCAATCCTCTCACCTTGGCCTCCCAAAGTGCTGGGATTATAGGCGTGAGCCACTGTGCCCAGCCAAGGCCAGTATTTCTATCCCTAAGTAGACATGAACTATATTTCTCACAATTACTTCTCTATGTTTCTCTATATTACTTCAAAATAGGAATGTGATTTGGTCTGACTAAAAAGGGCCATGTGGCTCTGAAGAACAATTCTGAGATACACATATGGATTTTCTTCCCTCAGAGGAAGAAATTGATAGCATATTATTTGGCACATTTAAGATGGCTTCTAAATACTTTAAAAATGAATGCACCAAGAGTGGGTTAAAAATCTATTGTATCTCTTAGGTTAAAATGCTCATTTTGAATGTGATATTTTTGTTCCATATTAGATTTAATTTTACCTATTTGTTTAACAAATATTTGAATGAAAGCTTTGTTGTTCCAGGACTAGAGTGCTGGGAATATAGCAGTAAACCAGACAAGTAAATCCCAGCTTCATTGAATTTACAGCCTAGAGGGGGAAATGCAGACAATAAACAAAATAAATAAGTAAATATATAGTATACTGGATGGTAGTAAATGCTAAGGAGAAAATTAAGGTAAAGTGATAGGCACTGGAGTTGGAGAAAATTGCAACTTTAACTTGGTTATCAGAGAGGACTTTACACGGGTGTCACCTTTTCAATGAAGACTTGAAGGAAGTGAGGGATTAAGCTATTCAGTGATTCACGGGAAGAACAGTCTAGTCGGAGGGAACAGAAGAGCAAAGGCCCTGAGTTGGGAGCATAAGGTATTTGAGGAACAATAAGGGGGCCAATGTGACAGAAGCAGTATAGAGTTACAGGAGAGAGGTAATGGGGGGGCCAAATATTAGTGTGCCTGGTGGGCCATTGTAAAGATTGTATCTTTTCTCTGAATGAGTTAGGAGCTGTTGAAAATTCTGAGCAGAGGAGTGACAAGTTCTAGGTTTTTCAAGATCACTCCAGCTACAGTGATGAGGATAGTGTAAAGAAGGGGAATGGAGGGATTGTAAACAGAGCAGGGAGACAGTTTGGGGAAGGCTATTTCAATAATCCAGGAAAGAATGAGATGATGATTAGTTGGTCTAGGATGGTATTGAGAACATAATGAAGAAATGCTTAGGTTTAGAAATATTTTGAAGATAGAGCCTATAAGTTTCCATTAAGTATCTGACATGGTGACCACTAAACATTGTTGCCTTCCTGATAAGCTATAATTGAATTAGGATTTTCTAATATGATAGAAATAAGAAGTAAATTTACTGGCATATACATAAAACAATGAGAGTATATAATCATTTCTCTCACAGATTATAATATCTTACTACAGTAATCCCTCATTATCCTTGGTGGGATATGTTCCAAGACCCCCGGTGGATGCCTAAAACTTCAGATAGTACCAAACTCCCCCCTTCCTTTTTTTTTTTTTTAAATAAGATGGGGTTTCACCATGTTGGTCAGGCTGGTCTTGAACTCTCGACCTCAGGCTTCCAAAGTGCTTGGATTACAGGCGTGAGCCACCATGCCCAGCCTACCAAACCCTTTATATACAGTTGTGTATCGCTTAATGACAGTGATACGTGCTAAGAAATCCATCAGTAGGTGATTTTGTCATTGTGTGAACATCATAGCAAGTACTTCATAAATCTTGATGATATGGACTACTACCCATCTAGTGTATGTAGTATAGCCTTTTGCTCTTAGGCTACAAACATTATGACATGTTACTGTACTAAATGTATTAAATACTGTACCTCCTATAGCAAGTTACTGTACTAAATACTGTAGGCAGTTGTAACAATTGGTAAGTATTTGCGTATCTAAACGAAGAAAAATCATAGTAAAAATAGGGTATAAAAGATTTAAAAATGCACCTGTTTAGGGCACTTAACTATGAGTGAAGCTTGCAGGACTGGAAATTGCCCTGGGTGAGTCACTGAGTGACTAGTGAGGAAATGCAAAGGCCTAGGACATTACTGTATACTGTTGTAGGTTTTATAAACACTGTATATATACCATCTTGAATTTGTAAAAATATGTATTTTTTTCTTTTTAATTAAAGATCTTTTTTAGACAGTCTCACTCTGTTGCTCAGGCTGGAGTGCAATGGTGTGATCACAGCTCACTGCAGCCTAGAATTCCCAGGCTCAAATGATCCTCCCACCTCAGCCTCCTGATTAGCTGGGAATATAGGTGTGTGCCACCACACTTGGCTAGTTATTTTTTAAAGTTTTTGTAGATAGGAGAGGTGGTCTTGCTGCATTGCCCAGGCTGGTCTTGAACTCCTGGACTTAAGGATCCTCTCCTGTTGGCCACCCAAAGTGCTGGGATTACAAGCATGAACCATCATTCCCAGCATTTTTCTTTCTTAAGTAATAAATTAACCTTAGCTTACTGTAACCTTTTTGCTTTATAAACTTTAAATTTTTTTTAACTTTTGACTCTTTTGTAATAACCTAAGAACATTATACAATTATACAAAAATACTTTCTTTATATCCTTATTCTACAAGTGGCTATTTTCTGTTTTTTAAATTTTAAATTTTTTTTAACATTGTAAACTTTTTTGTTAAAAACTAAGACACAAACACATATGGTAGCCTAGGCCTACACAAGGTCAGGATAATCAATATAGCTGTTTTCCACCTCCTCATCTTGTTTCACTGGAAGTCCTCAGGGGCAATACCATGCATGGAGCTGTCATCTCCTAGGATAACAATGCCATCTTTTGAAATACCTCCTGAAGACCTACTTAAGGCTGTTTTATGTTTAATTTTTTATTTTTAAGTAGAAGGAGCATTCTCTTAAGTAACAATGAAAAGTGTAGTATAGGAAATTCTAGGTAATAGGAATTTTTCATCTCCATTATAATCTTTTTTCTTTTTTTTTGAGGTGGAGTCTTGTTCTGTCACCTGGGCTGGAGTGCAGTGGCACAATCTCGGCTCACTGCAACCTCTGCCTCCTGGGTTCAAGCAATTCTCCTGTTTCAGCCTCCCAGGTATCTGGGATTACAGGTGCCCACCACCACACGTGGCTAATTTTTGCATTTTTAGTAGAGACAGGGTTTTACCACGTTGGCCAGGCTGGTCTTGTGATCCGCCTGTCTCGGTTTCCCAAAGTGTTGGGATTACAGGCGTGAGCCACCAAGCCTGGCCTAATCTTTTTTCTTTTTAGAGACAGGGTCTTACTCTGTGGTCAGGCCAAAGATGCAGTGGCATGATCGTAACTCACTGTAACTTCAAACTCCTGGTCTCAAGTGAGTCTCTTACTTCAGCCTCCCGAAGAGTTGAAATTGAGTGGCTAGGACTGCAGGCATGTGCCACCATGCCTGGGTTTTTTTTCTTTTAAGAGGGTTCTCTCTATGTTGCTCAGGTTGGTCTCGAACTGGTAGGTTTAAGCATTCCTCCCTCCTCGACCTCCCAAAGAGAGGGTGCTGGGACTACAGGTGTGAGCCACCACACCTGGCCCATTGTAATCCTGAGGACCCACTGCCATATATATGGTCTGCTCTTGGCTGGAATATCATCTGGTACATTACTGTGTTTTTTCCTATATGTACATACTTAGGATAAAGTATTCTTTTTTTTTTTTTTTTTTTTTGAGATGGAGTAGTCTTGCTCTGTTGCCCAGGCTGGAGTGCAGTGGCACGATCTTGGCTCACTGCAGCCACCACCTCCCAGGTTCAAGGGATTCACCTGCCTCAGCATCCCGAGAAGCCGGGATCACAGCCATGTGCCACCACACCACACCTGGCTAATTTTTGTATTTTTAGTAGAGAAGGGGTTTCACCATGTTGGCCAGGCTGGTCTTGAACTCCTGACATTAGTGATCCACCTGCCTCAGCTTCCCAAAGTGCTGGGATTATAGGTATGAGCCACTGTGCCCAGTCTTTTTTTTCCTAGTAGTTCTTTTTAATGTATTAGAAAGATTAGGTCTTTGTGATATGAGTAGCAAAATTTTTTTCTGTTTATTGCTTTTCATTGACATTTTTATGGTTCTATTGTTTTTATTTACTTATTTTTGCCACAGAGTCTGGCTCTCTGGCCCAGGGTAGAGTACAGTGGCACGATCATAGCTCACTGTAACCTTGACCCCCTGGGCTCAAGTGATCCTCCCACCTCAGCCTCCCAAGTAACATGTGCCACCTTGCCCTGCTGATTTTTATATATTTTTTTTATAAAGATAAGGATTCACCATGTTGCCCAGGCTTGGTTCAGTTATTTTTATTTGTTTTTCATTGCCTACAGCAGTGCCTTATGCTTAGTATCATAAATATTTACTGAGATATTTATAGTACCAATAAATATTTACTGAGGAAATGAATACATTCATTGGTGCTTTTTTGCCAAAGAAAAGTTATTTTAAAAGATGTTTATGTGCTTGAATCTTTTCACATATGGCTTCTAGATTTTGAGTCATATTTAGAGGCCTCTTGCTGCAATTACAAAGGAATTCTGTGTTGCCTTTTGTTTTCATGATTCAATTTCTTTACACTTATTTAGAGCCAGGACAGTGGCTCACACTGTAATCTCAGTGCTTTGGGAGGTTGAGGTGGGAGGATCACTTAGGGCTAGGAGTTCAAGATCAGCCTGAGCAATAGCCAGACCCTGTCTCTACAAAAGATGAAAACTTTATCCGGGACTGGTTATACTGGTAATCTCAGCTACTCAGGAGGCTGAGGCAGGAGAATCACTTGAGCCTCTAGGTGTTTGAGATTACAGTGAGCTGTGATGATGTCACTGTATTCCAGCTTCAGTGACAGAGTAAGACCTTGTCTCTTTTTAAAAAAATTTAATATTTTTCTGACTTATCCTATCTGGTTGATTGTGAACACATTTCTCTCTAAAATGTTAATGATTTTCTAAATCTACAATATTAAGGTAATTAGAAAGTATGTACTTTAAATATTTAAAATTTATAAAGGATAAGACCTCATTTAAAGACTGTAGGTTCGCCAGGTATGATGGTTTATGTCACTAATCCCAGCGCTTTGGGAGGCTGAGGTGAGAGGATTGCTTTGAGCCAGGAGTTTGAGACCAGCCTGGGAAACATGGTGAGACCCTGTCTCTATAAAAAATTTAAAAATTAGCTGGTTGTGGTGGTACATACCTGTAGTGCCAGCTACTCAAGAGCCTAAGGCAGAAGGATTGCTTCAACCCAGGAGTTCTAGGTTACAGTGAGCTATGATTGAGCCACTGCACTTAAGCCTGTGGACCCTGTCTTGAAAATAAATAAATAGACCAGGTCCGGTGACTCACACTTGTAATCCGAGCACTTTGGGAGGCCAAGGAGGATGGATCACCTGAGGTCAGGGGTTTGAGACCAGCCAGACCAACATGGTGAAATCCCGTCTCTACTAAAAATACAAAAATCAGCCAGGTGTGGTGGCTAGTGCCTGTAATCCCAGCTGCTCTGGAGGCTAAGGTAGGATAATTGCTTGAACAGGGAAGTGGAGGTTGCAGTCAGCTGAGATTGTGCCACTGCACTCCAGCCTGGGTGACAGAGCAAGACTCCATCCCCAAAAAAAGTAAATAAAAAATAAATAAGTAAGTGAAGACAGTAAGTTATCCATGGGACCTAAAAAAATAAAAAGAAAATTTTGTTCTCCCCCAGAATAACAGGAATTTGCGATATTTTATTGTGGAAAGAGATGACTGTTGGGAAGATAAATTTTTTCTTACCATCCAGAAAGCAATGATACTTGTTCACCAGGGTTTTTGTTCCTGTTTCTTTCTTCATGAACTCTAACCTTGTACTGTTCATTAGACACCTTTGGCTGTTGAGCACTTGAAATGTAACTAGTCCAAATTGAGATGTGCTAATGCATAACATACAGCATTTCAAGGACATCATATTTTTTAAAACCATAAAATATTTCATTCATATTTTTATATTGATTACCTGTTAAAATGACAATATTTTTGATATAGTAGATTAAATATATTGTTTATTTCATTAATGTAGCTGTAGAAAATTTTAAATTATATGTGACATTCTATATCTTTTTTTTTTTTTTTTTTTTGAGATGGAGACTCACTCTGTTGCCCAGGCTGGGGTGTCGTGGTGTGATCTCGGCCCACTGCAACTTCCACCTCCCGAGTTCAAGAAATTCTCCTGCCTCAGCCTTGGGAGTGGCTGGGATTACAGGCACCTGCCACTCCGCCTAGGTAATTTTTATATTTTCAGTAGAGACAGGGTTTCACCATGCTGGCCAGGCCAGTCTCAAACTCCTGTCCTCAGGTGATCCACCTGCCTTGGCCTCCCAAAGTTCTGGAATTACAGGCATGAGTCATCGCACCTGGCCGCATTCTGTTTCTTTTGGACAGTGTTACTCTAACCGAATCACACCAAATACCTGGACATTCTTTCATTTTTGTCTTTGTGACAAATTTTTACAGTTCCTAATCCCAGAGTACTTGGTTTCTTTCTTCAGAAGAGTTTTTCTCCTTCCACGAATCAATAAAGATAGCATATTATCTTGTCATTTACTGAGGTTTTTCCTTTTAACACAGATGGAACAACTAACTTAGTTTTCTATTACCATCTCCCTCTTAGGCTTTAAGATAATCTGCTCCCCCACCCCACTTGTATAAATTCACTTGTTTAAATTCAATGTTATTTTTTAGTGAAGTTGGAATTATTAATAAATGAGTTATTTTAGCTTGTTTTTTCTGTTTCAGAATTTGAGCTTTGTTAAAAGGAATGGTATCTTATGTTCTGTAGTCATTTATGTATTCATTCAACTGCATTAGAAGTTTGAGAGTAGAAGATGAAAAAAGTTCTTGCCCTCAGTGAAGTTACAGATTCGCTAGTCATCTGGTGATGATAAATTAACTGATAAATTGGTACATGTTATAACTAACTAGCAGTGTTAATTACCTCATGATAGAATTAAACAAATTTATTAATGCAGAAAAAATAACCCTGTGATTGAAGATGAAAGTTGATATTTATCGTGGATAAATTGTACTGATTTAGACACTTACTGATTCCAGATAACATTAAAGTGTATTGTGGAGAATTAGTACTGCCTGGATTTGAGTCCTGATTTCACCACTTGCTAGCTGCTGTGAGACTGGGAAGGTTACATAACTTGTATGCTTAAATTTATTCATTTGTAAACTAGGGATACTAATAGGAGCTACTTTATAAAATTTGTGAGGATTAAATTAGTTAATACATTACTTAAAGCAATGTTGGGTATATAGTATCTATAAATCTATACATAGAGACATGCAGATGTTTGCTACAGTTTTATCAAATATTTTCCATGGTTACTGTAGTCATAATTATTTTATTTTGTTTTTGTTTTATTTTTTAGAGACAGAGTCTCATTCTGTCCCTCAGGCTAGAGTGCAGTGTGACATAGTCATTGATCACTGTAACCTTGAACACCTGAGCTTAAGCGTTCCTCCCACCTCAGCCTGCTGAGTAGCTGAGACTACAGGCATATACCAACACATCCAGATAATTTTTTTTTTTTGAGACAGAATCTTGCTCTGTTGCCCAGGCTGGAGTGCAGTGGTGCAGTCTTGGCTCAGCAAAACCTCTGCCTCCTGGGTTCAAGTGATTCTCCAGCCTCAGCCTGTCCCATAGGTGGGACTACAGGTGTGCACCACCATGCCCAGCTAATTTTTGTATTTTTGGTAGAGATGGGGTTTCACTGTGTTGGCCAGGCTAGTCTTGAACTCCTGACCTCCTGATCTGCCTGCCTTGGCCTCCCATAGTGCTGGGATTACAGGCGTGAGCCACCGCGCCGAGCCCAATTTTTTTATTTTTTCTGAGACAGAGTCTCACTCTGTCCCCCAGGCTGGAGTGCAGTGTCACGATCTCAACTCACTGCAACCTCTACCTCCTGGGTTCAAGCAGTTCTTCTGAGTAGCTAGGATTACAGGCTAGGATTACCATGCCCAGCTAATTTTTGTATTTTTAGTAGAGATGGGGTTTCACCTTTGTTGGCCAGGCTGGTCTCGAGCTCCTGACCTTGTGATCCACCCGCCTCAGCCTCCCAAAGTTCGGGGATTACAGGCATGAGCCACTGAGCCTGGCCCTATTTTTTTTTTTTTTTTCTTGTAGAGCTAGGGGTCTTGCTGTGTTTCCCAGGCTGGTCTCGAACTCTTGGCCTCAAGTGATGCTCCTGCCTTGGCCTCTCAAAGTCTCAGAGTGCTGGGATTATAGGCCTAAGCTGCCATACCCAGCCCATAATCTTTTTTTTTTTTTAATTTATTTATTTATAGAGATGGGATCTGGCCATGTTGCCCACGCTGGTCTGGTACTCCTGGACTCAAGCAATCCTCCCACCTCCACCTCCCAAAAGTGTAAGAGTCACCTTGCTCAGCCCATGATTTTATTTTGTTTTATTTATTTATTTGTTGAGATGAAGTTTTGCTCTTGCTGCCAAGGCTGGAGTGCAGTGGTACAATCTCAGCTCACTGCAACCTCTGCCTCCCGGGTTCAAGCGATTCTCCTGCCTCAGCCTCCGGAGTAGCAGGGATTAGAGGCATGCACTGCCACACCTAACTAATTTTGTATTTTTAGTAGAGATGGAGTTTCTCAATGTTGGTCAGACTGATCCTGAACTCCCAACCTCTGGTGACCAGCCCACCTCGGCCTCCTAAAGTGCTGGGATTACAGGTGTGAGTCACCACATTCAGTGGATTTTATTTTCAATGGTGGTCTAATATTCAGTTTTTGCTGGGCTTGGTGGCTCATGCCTGTAATCCCAACACTTTGGGAGGCCAAGGCGGACAGATCACCTGAGGTCAGGGGTTCGAGAGCAGCCTGGCCAACATGGTGAAACTCCATCTCTACAAAAAAAAAAAAAAAAAGTACAAAAATTAGCTGGTCATGGTGGCAGACACCTGTGATCCCAGCTATTTGGGAGGCTGAGGCAAAAGAATTGCTTGAGTCAGGAGGAGGAGGTTGCAGTGAGCAGAGATCGTGTCATTGCACTCCAGCCTGGACAACATAGTGAGACTCCATCTCTAAATAAATAAATAAGTAAATAAAGGTATAATGCAAATATTCTAGAAAACAAAAAAATCTCAAATCCTAAACACTTCAGGTCCCAAGCATTGTGGATAAGGAATGCTCAACCTCTACTTAAGCATACTATAAAATGTACATGCTTCATGAAAATTCATGTGTAAAACAAAATTCAAATTACTGTCTCAAAAAAAAAAATCAGTTCCATGGAGGTACTATAATTTATTTTCCTTTAAGGTTTATTTTCATTTTGGAGGTCAAATATATGTATTGTTCAACTCAAATAATTATTTTTTCATTTTCTTAGTTGTCTTGAAATTTTAAGATCAGGAAACATTTAGATGGGAAGCAGCACTAGCCCGTTTTTTTCTGTTTTCTGGGATTTAAATTTAAATTGTAAATGAATGTCTAACACAGAAGAAGCCAAGAACTTTTAAATTAATTCTTCTGTTTTGGCGTATGCAAATGATGTCCAAACATTTAACTGAATAGTTTAATTGCCCTCTTTTGAAGAATTTTAAAGTAGTTACAGCCTTGTGATCTTCACTGGGTTACTTTATGTTGGGAAAATTTTGGCAGATGATATGCAGTCCTCATTCAAATACTAGTTATATTGTTTTTCTCAGATTGAATTAGGGGAACATTAGCATTGAAGTCTTCATTTTGAATGATCATGTAGGAAATTATTCCCTGCTAAATGTTTGTCATCAAATGAAGTTTTATTTTAAAAAATTAATGGAGCATGTCAGTGCAGCAGCCCCGGAAAAATAGCTGAAGCACAGGGTTACTTTTGGACAATCTGTTAAGTCCTTTTATTGCCATTTGAGTCTACATGCATGATAACCTCTTGGAAAACTAAAACTGGTAACTTAGCTGCTAGCAGTCAGCTCACTTTTACTACTTACAGTTGAATTTACTTTAGCATATACTACTTTGGGTGTTGGTATTAGAAATAGAGCAAGGAAATAAATTGGTGATGTGAGAAAAACCCATACTGACTATTAAAATATATTTCAAATGATTCATTTGATACCTTTGTCAGTTAATGAGAGTTAACAATCATTTGAAATATTTAGAACAAGTGTATTCTCCAGTGAATAAACTATTGCAAACTCATTTAAAGAATCTAGATCTTTCTTTCAGAATAATGTGTATTGTTTGTTACCAAATATGGCAACAAGGAGAATACTTAAATAACAAATTGGTATTGTGGAAGATGAATTCTATCTAAGTGGCCTTTCTCTTTGTAAAATGCTATTTTTTTATTTTTATATTTATTTTTATTTTTTGAGACAGAGTTTCACTCTTGTTGCCCAGGCTGGAGTCCAGTGGCCACCTTGCCTCATTGCAACCTCTGCCTCCTGGGTTCAAGCAATTCTCCTGCCTCAGCCTCCTGAGTAGCTGGGATTACCAGCGAGTACCACCACACTCAGCTAATTTTTGTATTTTTAGTAGAGATGGAGTTTCACCATATTGGCCAGGCTGGTCTCAAACTGCTGACCTCAGGTGATTTGCCTGCCTTGGCCTCCCAAAGTGCTAGGATTACAGGCATGAGCCACTGTGCCTGGCCATTATTTTGTTTTAATACATCTGATTTTGTGAAAAACAGGCCGTATACTATTGTGTTCCACAAGTGATTATACCTGATTTATTTTTCCTACCATATATCCATACTCTTGTGCCATTGGAAATGCCCTAAGAATGTCCAATAGCCTTCACTCCCTCTTGTTAAAACATATGTTCAGCGGCTCACGCCTGTAATTCCAGCACTTTGGGAGGCTGAGGTGGGCGGATCACTTGAGGTTAGGAGTTCAAGACCAGCCTGGCCAACATGGCAAAACTCTATTAGTCTCTACTAAAACTTTTAGTCTCTACTAAAATTACAAAAATTTACCCGGTGTGGTGATGTGCGGTGGTAGCCCCAGCTACTTGGGAGGCTGAGGCAGGAGAATTGCTTGAATCCAGGAGGTAGAGGTTGCAGTGAGCCGAGAGTGTGACACTGCACTCCAGTCTGAATGACAGAATGAGATCCTGTCTAAAACAAATAAGCAAACAAAAAAAACCCCCACATGTTCAGTAAATTAAGTTTCTTATTCATTAAGCAAGGTACTTTTAAATGTTGTAGGGAACTACAAAAATGAACAAGTTGGCCTTTGCACTCAAGCTTATCTTAGTCTGTTGGGTAGACACATAGGTTCACCGCTTCTTTGTGAATCAGGAAATTTTTTGTTATGGCAGAAACTAATTTTAAACTGGCTTAAGCTAAAAGTGAGACTTATTGGCTTACATAAATGAAAGGCTGGCCTTGGGCATGGTTGGATCCAGATGCTTCATGTAATATTAGCAAAGATGTTGAGTAGGCAAAAACAGCACAAGGTCTATGGAAGAAGAGAAAGCTGTGATAAAAATGTTTTGGTTGATCTAAAAAGATGAATTCTGATAAGAGCTGCTTAGGGAAAGCTAAAGAGAGAGGGCAGTATTTGAATTGGGCCCTGAAGGACAAGTAGAGTTTTTCCAAGGCAGAATGTGTAAAGAAAAGATTTTCTAGGTCACTCTTTGGAGAAGTTTGGCAGTGAAAAAAGAAAATTAAAATGGAAGCTACTGGTATCTAAATAGGATTGTTAGTATTTCCCTGCCCCCCTTCAATATGGAGAAAACATAAGTATTTTTGTGGCATAGGACCCTAAGCAAGTAAATAAATTAACAATGCAAAGGAGGTAATCATTGATAATGAAGTGGAGGGGAATTCAGTGGGGTTAAGGATATACTTGGAGGAGGTTGCCTTAGAAAGGAAAAGAAAGCTGTTTGTTGTTGGAGGATAAGTGAAGGAAGGTGGTGGTGGTGGTGGTGGTGGTGCTACAAGTTGAAACAAGTTTGCTAAATAGTACAGTGGCTTGCATTTTATTTTCTCAAAGTAATAAGAAAAAGTTTATCTGTTTTCTATTGTTATGTAACAGACCATTCCAAAATGATTCTGTGGGTTAGCAATTTGGCTTTAGCTCAGCTGGGTGGTTTCTTCTGCTGGTCTCACCTTTGGGAACTCATGTAGTTGTGGTCATCACAACTGTGTATGAATGGATGGTCTAAGATGGTGGCTTCACTTATATTTGATGGTTGGTGCTGGCTGTTAGCTGGCCTCTTTTGTCCTCAGTGAGCATTCACATGACAGTGGCTGCATTTCAAGAGACAAAGAGCTGAAGTAGTAAAGCCTCTTAGGACCTAGATTTGGAACTCCTATTCCCTCAGTGTCACTTCTTTCCATTTTATTGGTAAAAGCCAAGTTACAAGGCCCACTCAGCTCTAGAGAGTAAAGAAATAGATCCCTCCTCTTTATGGGAGGAGCAACAAAATCACATCCCATGGGGTGAGAGTATGTGTGTTGAAATGGGAAGAGAGCCAGGCACAGTGGATCATGCCTGTAGTCCTAGCGGAGGCAGGAGGCTTGCTTGAGGTCAGGAGTTCAAGACCAGCCTGAGTAATATAGTGAGACCCCCCATCTCTAAACAACAACAACAACAACAACAAAAGTAAGTGGTAGACATTAGTTCTTTCCTCTACTTCATACATATTTAACAGTAGTTCAATATTTACAGCTTTTTCTTTTGATACAAAGTTTATATACGGTAAAGTGTACATGTTTTAAATACACATTGTGCCCATGCTTTCTAGTCGACCACAGAAGGGAAAAGAGTTGTGTGAAGGCATTGCAAAATAATACTCCAAGAACATTCCAAGGACATTCTTTGAATTCCTTCTTCATCTCCTACCCACTAATTTTGTTGTTGTTTAGTATTACCTCAACACTTAGGATTTTCATTTGTGTTATATTAATTTGAATTCATTTTGGGTTCTTCCCTACCTCCTTGCATCACACATATATTGAGCATATACTGTAGATAAGCATTGTGTTTGCTAGAAAGAAAGACCATAGAATGTAAACAGGAGCTTTCTTTCTTTCTAGGTATTTAAATTAGATATATCACAAACCAGATTAGATGAATAATATGTACCACTTATTTAGTGCTTATGCCCAAGGCCAATGAAAGCACTTTTACGTGTATTATTTCATTTAGTCTCTATATTAATTTAGATTGATACTTTTTCATTTAAAAAATTAGGAAACTAAGACATACAGAAAAGTTTTCATTTACCCAAGGTCATATACCTTCTTAAACTAAGGTGATGTGACTCCAGAGAAGGGACCCATATTTAACCCTTGCATCATATTGATTAGAAGCAGGAAACATGCCCTGTGATACAGAGTAGCTAAGCAACCTTTCAGTTGGTTATATTGCTTTAAGGGTAATCTTGGTCTGAATTAAGTGTCTTAAATAGAGGAGGATAAATTTTTATAAGCTAATCTATGAGAAAGTTAAAAAATTATCTTGTCTTTTCATGAATATAAATATTTAAGGATTTTGAAAAGGAGAAATTTGGGTATTATAACTATTGATTTAACTGCAGATAATCAGAATAGAAATGTAATTAAAACTGACCAATTCTGCTATAATTTAATCTTTGATTGGAAGATTACCTCAGAACTTCTAATAGTCTTAACACTTTAGTCTTATTACTTAAATCCATGTTACATTACATATTTTTAATATTTCTGGAGGATTATAAAACTTTAATCAGTTTTGTGCATAAGTATTTTGATAAAATAATCGTTTCCTATTTTATTGACTAGGTATTAGATGTTTTTATTGCTAATTGACTTTTGAGCAATTTAACAAATAGCAAAAGTTCAAAAACCATTTTGACTATCTGTTTTTGCATAACGGTAAACCCTGTCTGAACTCCTTGAAATATGTGACTAGCACTTAAGTCATTTCACGTTAAGAATTCTCCCATAAGTACCACTGGTTAATGGCAGCCATTGTGGCAGCTAAAATGAAAGTGTCTGAAGTTCATTTACTGTGCCAGCTTTCCAGTTAGATCAGGAAATGGGGTAAAGTAGTGTATATCTAAACATCTTCTGTAACCCAATACTGTATGAGGTGTTAAGTGTTCCTTCACCAATATTTCATCCAACTGTTTTATTTTGTTTATTTTATAGTGTATTTTTCCAAGTGGCTTTAAGACTTAAGTCATATGGGGTAAGTTGCAAACAAAATATGTTTAGAAATCTAATTGAGTGTTATGTTTATTTTTATGTATAGGTCTTGCTATTTTGGAAGCTACAAGAAAAAAATAGATTGGGGAAAAAAAGGTTTGATCTTTTTGGAGGACATGGCTCAGATATCCAGCAACAGCGGATTTAAACAATGTCCATCTTCACATCTGGAACCAACAAGAGCAAAAGATGTGGACAAAGAAGAAGCATTACAGATGGAAGCAGAGGCTTTAGCAAAACTGCAAAAGGATAGACAAGTTACTGACAACCAGAGACGCTTTGAGTTGTCAAGTAGCACCAGACAAAAAGCACAGGTTTATAACAAACAGGATTATGATCTCATGGTGTTTCCCGAATCAGATTCCCAAAAAAGAGCATTAGATATTGATGTAGAAAAGCTCACTCAAGCTGAACTTGAGAAACTATTGCTGGATGACAGTTTCGAGACTAGAAAAACACCTGTATTGCCAATTACTCCTGTTCTGAGCCCTTCTTTTTCAGCACAGCTCTACTTTAGACCTACTATTCAGAGAGGACAGTGGCCACCTGGATTATCTGGGCCTTCCACTTATGCTTTACCTGCTATTAATCCTTCTACTTACAGTAAACAGGCTGCATTCCAGAATGGCTTCAATCCAAGAATGCCCACTTTTCCATCTACAGAACCTATATATTTAAGTCTTCCAGGACAATCTCCATATTTCTCATATCCTTTGACACCTGTCACACCCTTTCATCCACAAGGAAGCTTACCTATCTGTCGTCCAGTAGTTAGTCCTGACATGGCAAAACTATTTGACAAAATAGCTAGTACATCAGAATTTTTAAAAAATGGGAGAGCAAGGACTGATTTGGAGATAACAGATTCAAAAGTCAGCAATCTACAGGTATCTCCAAAGTCTGAGGATATCAGTAAATTTGACTGGTTAGACTTGGATCCTCTAAGTAAGCCTAAAGTGGATAATGTGGAGGTATTAGACCATGAAGAAGAGAAAAATGTTTCAAGTTTGCTCGAAAAGGATCCCTGGGATGCTGTTCTTCTTGAAGAGAGATCGCCAGCAAATTGTCATCTTGAAAGAAAGGTGAATGGAAAATCCCTTTCTGTGGCAACTGTAACAAGAAGCCAGTCTTTAAATATTCGAACAACTCAGCTTGCAAAAGTCCAGGGCCATATATCTCAGGTATAGTCTTTTCTTACTAACTTCTCAAACTTAGTATAACACAGAGTTCATGTTTGTGTGCGTAATTCGTTAAGAAAAAGAAATATTTTTTTATTTTTCATTTTGTTTTTCTTTGCTCTCATGTGTGCTTTGATTCTTTCCTTGTGTGGCAAAGGATTAAATGTGATTAGGCCGATTGAAAAATTGCTTGTTATTAATATTTTTCTGGGACTGTAAATAAAAAGCCTCTAATGAATGATCTGGCTGTCACTGAGAGGCATTTATGATATTTTAAATTTGTCTCTCCTTGTCTCCTCATTACATATGATCCCTTCTTTCTCTTCCTTATTCCTTTTATTTTTTTCAACACAAATAAAGAATTTTGTTTTTTAGCCCCATTATAGAAATTCTCACGCATTTTGTTTTGTTGTTTTAACCATGGATCAATGAAGGAAAAAATAACCCCAGAGAGAGAAGAGCAATTTAAAGGACTCTCACTTTAAACACTTTTATTGATAAAAGTGAAGAATGAAATAATAACATTGCAGATTTGTGTTTTGCTCTTACATCTGTGTATCCTGGGAATGTTGAAGCCTCATTCTCACTTTATTGTGAATTATATCATTCCGCTAATTAGATCAGTACCAAACTACTATTTTGTCATTGGGAGTTAACTAGCATTTAGATGGGGAAGGGGGAACAGATTTTGTATGATTTGAATGGGTTTATGTTGAATTGTTGACTTTAAAAAACCATTTTAGATGTTTGGGAGGAAGAAAAATAGGTGTTAAGGTTTAGACAGCATGATGGCTCACGCTTATAATCCCAGCATTTTGGGAGACTAAGGGAGGATCACTTGAGCCCAGGAGTTTGAGACCAGCCTGGGCAACATAATGAGATCCTGTCTCTACCACAATTACAAAAAATTAGCCAGGTATGATGGCATACTCCTGTGGTCCCAGCTACTTGGGAGACTGAGGTGGGAGGATCATGTGAGACCAGGAGGTTGAGGCTTCAGTGAGTCATGATTGCACCACTGTACTCCAGCCTGGGTGACAGAGCAAGACCCTGTCTCCAAAAAAAGGGCGGTGGGGAGAAGGCACTGGTACTCCTGATCTTCCCATCCTACAGGGCCCAGGTCACTGCTGGATTCATATTTGGGTCAATTTCGAATAGGGAGATAACTCCCCAGCTGTGAGTCTCCATTTTATAGGTTTCTCATGAGAGAAATGAATTCTGTGTTTAGTGCCTAGAGTCAGGATTTGAGCTGTAGTCTGGATTTGAGATGTCAGCTATTTATAGTTGTTTGGGAAGGGCAACTGCCTAGAACCTGGAGACCGACCGGGGCTATGAAAAGTTGCAGTCTTGCTATCAAAGAAAAGGAAGCCTCTTATTCTGTAGGGAGCTGAGCTGAGTCTCAACCCTTGCACTGGTTGAAGGCAGAGCCCCACAATGAATGCATTGTAGCTACAATAAATAGATTGTCTTGAAGTTAATACAGATGTTTGTAAATTACCTTGATTAATTTAATTATGTCTTATATTCTGAACTTCCCATTGTTGAAAAGTCATTTACCTACTCAGAGAAATAGATTATCCCAGCTGAGCTGACATTACCATTCCACGTATAATGTCATCATTATCTTAAGCAGGTTGAGGATTCTGGGTAGGTGGGTTATTTACTGTCCAAAGCTCCAAGACTGGGATTCGGAACCCAAGAACTTACATGATTTTTATTTATGTTGTACGTATTCAAACCAAATTATTTATTTATTTATTTATTATTTTTTACCACCATGGCTAAAGCCAAAGACCTCTTCTACATTTCTTTTTCTTTTTAATCACTGAGACAGAAAGTTCACAAGAATCCTGTGAGGCCAAAGTATGACTCATCCCTATTTTACAGTTGAGGAAGCTGAGTTGTAAAGAAGTTAAAAGAAATTATTGGCCGGGCGCGGTGGCTTACGCCTGTAATCCTAGCACTTTGGGATGCCAAAGCGGGTGGATCACAAGATCAGGAGTTCGAGACCAGCCTGAACAACATGGTGAAACCCCATCTCTTACTGAAAATACAAAAATTAGCTGGGTGTGGTGGCAGGCACCTGTAATCCCAGCTACTTGGGAGCATGAGGCAGGAGAATGGCTTGAATTCAGGAGGTGGAGGTTGTGGTGAGCTGAGATTGCGCCATTGCACTCCAGCCTGGCTGGGCAACAAGAGCAAAACTCCATCTCAAAAAAAAAAAAGGAATTATTGTTAATATTTTGGTATAATAATGGTATTGCAGTTAAATAATTAAATGAGTCATATTTAGAGATGTATACTGTAGCATTTACGAATCAAATGTAATAACATCAAGTGAGGTATTGGGGTTTGGAGGGCTTATAGATGAAACACGATTGGCTCTATGTTGATAATTATTGAAGCCGATGATGGATACCTGCATGTTTATTCTATTATTCTACTTTGTGTATATTTGAAAATTTCCATAATAAGTTGGAGGTCAAAGAGAGGGCCACAGAACTGTTTGTAAGAAGCAAAGTTCTGACATTCAAACCCATCTGACTCTAAAAGCCCTCCTTTTTTTTTGAGACAGAGTTTGGTTCTTGTTGCCCAGGCTGGAGGGCGATGGTGTGATCTCAGCTCACCGCAACCTCCGTCACCCAGGTTCAAGTGATTCTTCTGTCTTAGCCTCCTGAGTAGCTGGGATTACAGGCATGCACCACCACACCCAGCTAATTTTGTATTTTTAGTAGAGACGGGGTTTCTCCATGTTCGTCAAGCTGGTCTTGAACTCCCGACCTCAGGTGATCTGCCTGCCTCAGCCTCTCAAAGTGCTGGAATTACAGGCATGAGCCACTGAGCCCAGCCAGCCCTTCAGTGATACATGTTATTTTGGAAGGAGTAAGTTCCCTGTCATAGGAGATATTCAAATATGGTTCAAATGGCTTCCCAAATTTAGTTATATGTCACAGTGTCCTACAGAGTTTAGGCCTACTCAGTCCTGATTTGAGGGAAGGGGTGCCAAAAGACAGTATGAAATTTCAAGGGGAAGATACCTGTTTTTTCAAAGCTTTCCCTAAGTCATTCTGATACAGCAAATGTGTTACTCCCTTAGACCCACATTTGGGACCTCTTGACTAGATAACTTTAAAGTTTCTTCATACTTTAGGAGCCTATAAAGTTGGGAAAATGACAAGACAAATAGCAAAGTGTAAAAACAAGAGTACCCTGGGAACAGTTGCTTTTCAGCTCAAAACCCAAAGCATAGGTTGCTAATGCTTTCATTGCAAAACTCAACTTCCTGCCCCTGCTTGACCTTTTTCGTTTAGACTGGTCACTTCTAGTTCAACACATGTGTTCTCCACCCTTTCCTTTGGTGGGGCAGAGGTGTGACACCCATGTAAGTCTCCCTACATATATCTTTTCCTACTTATCTAAAATATTTGTCACAGTACCATCTTGACATTTTCCTTATTTGGGATGCTTTAAGAAAGTATCTTGGAGGAATAATGAGGATGGGTAATTTCCTAAAGATAGAAAGAACCTCACCTAGCAAGATCTGGGTAATCAGTCACGTGGTTGTTACAGAAAGCTGCTAGTTGCTCAGACTCTAGAAATTAATTAACTAGGCTGCCAGACAGGATTAGTTTTAGCAGAAACATGTTCCTAGATCTTAAAGTATAGGGAAGAATTAAAGTAGTAAGCAAATGGATTATGAGAGATATGAGTTAGAGACTGGGTAAGCAATAATATGACTTGATCAGCTGATCAATCAGAGATTGGAGCTAGATTACTACAGTGTAGCATGTCAATAGCTTTACTGATAGCATGCTGTCTGAATTATCTGAATTGACGTGGCTTAGGCTGCTTACCAGTCTTAGGGGAATTTAACTGCAGCATGACTGAGGAAGTGTTCATCATTCCATTATACTCTAATCAAACCCCATCTAATAATTTTGTTTGAGTATATCCTAAGAGGGGCCACCAGTAAGGAAACTGAAGTATGTGTATTTTCAGACAGGGTCTCACACTGTTTGACCCAGGTTGGAGTGCAGCAGTGTGATCACGGCTCACTGTAGCCTCTACCTCCCAGGCTCAAATGATTCTTCTAATTCAGCCTCCTGAGTAGCTGGGACTACAGGTGCACTCCACCACACCCAGCTAATTTTTTTAAAGTTTTTGTAAAGATGAGGTCTCCCCTGTGGTGTGAGCCACTGTGCCTAGCCTAGAGTATGTCTTGAAAAGAGAAGACTATAGTTTTGAGGTCTATAAATTATGCCATTTAAGGAACTGTTGGAGGTATTCTTTTTTTTCTTTTTTCCTGAGACTAAGTTTTGCTCTTGTCCTCCAGGCTGGAGTGCAATGGCATGATCTTGGCTCACTGCAACCTCTGCCTCCTGGGTTCAGGCAATTCTCCTACCTCAGCCTCCCGAGTAGCTGGGATTATAGGTGCCTGTCGCTACGCCTGGCTAATTTTTGTATATTTCATAGAGACAGGGTTTCACCGTGTTGGCCAGGCTGGTCTCGAACTTCTGACTTCAGGGCATCTGCCTATCTTGGCCTCCCAAAGTGCTGGGATTACAGGCATGAGCCACTATGCCCACCCTGTTGGAGGTATTTTGCCTGAAGAAGAGAGTATTAATTGGAGTTAAATCACTGAATCTAAATTTCTTCATCTAGAAATAAAGTTGGCTAGACTAGATCCCTTTCAGAAATCATAGTTAAAATTTGAGAAGTTGTCATTTGAAAGAGCAAGTAGACTTTTCTTTCTTTTTTTTTTTTTAATTTTTAAAGGTTTTGTATTTTGGACGTATATTTTCAAACCAATTCGGGAAGTAGAATACCTGAAAGTCATGGTGCTTTTATAAAACAGTATGTTAAATATATTAAGTATACTATTTTGTGTTATATTAGATGACAATTTGTGCTAGATTATAATAGAAACAACTGGTACTAGGGTGGGTGTGGTGGCTCATTTCTGTAAACTGACTGCTTTGGGAGGCCAAGGTGGGAGGACTGCTTGAGGCCAAGAATTTGAGACCAATCTGGGCAGTATAAGGAGACCTGTGTCTATGGGAAAAAAAAATCGCTATGTGTGGTGACACACATTGGGACTACAGCTATTCTCTAGTTCCAGCTACTCCAGAGGCTTTGGTGGGAGGATCTCTTAAGCCCAGGAGTTTGAGGCTTCAGTGAGCTATGATAATAAGGCCCTTATACTCCAGCCAGGGCTACAGAATGAGACCGTGTCTCTAAAAAATAAAGAGAAATAACTGGTAGTTAGGGCTGAAGGTTAAAATACATTGCATAGAAAAGCTTAAAATTAAACAAGTCCTATTTGTTTGTTTGCTCCCTCTGTCACCCAGGCTGTGGAGTGCAGTGGAGTACAGTGGCACGATCTCAGCACACTGCAACCTCCACCTCCTGGGTTCAAGCCTGGCTTGAACCTGGCTCAGCCTCTCGAGTAGCTGGGACTACAGGTGTGTGCTACCACGCCTGGCTAATTTTTGTATTTTTAGTAGAGATGGGGTTATACTGTGTTGACCAGGCTGGTCTCGAACTCCTGACCTCAAGTGATCCACCCGCCTTAGCTCCCCAAATTGCTGGGATTACAGGCATGAGCCACCTTGCCTGGCCAGACAAGTCCTATTTGTTTATATATTTTTTTCTGTGAATCGAGAATTCAGTTTAATAACTTAATTTTAGAGTCCATTGTCCTAAAAAGGAGAACAAGAACCAACGGGGAAGAAAATTCAGGAGGCAGGTTTCATGGTTAAAGATCTACAAAGGAACTTATGAAGAGACATTCCATGATGGTTGCTCTCAGGTTGTGTTAAGAGAAGAACTTTAGACAAATTTAACATAGTTTAATTCAGCAAAGAAGAGATCACAAATTGGGCAGCCCCTGAACCAGAATGGGTTCAGGGAGGCTCCAGTGCAGCCATGTGGTGGAAGATTTATGGTCAGAAAAGGAAAATGACATACCAAAAATGGAAATGAAGTACAGAAACAGCTGGATTGGTTATGGCTTGACGTTTGCCTTATCTGAATGTGTTTTCAACAGTTAGCCACCCTTGATTGGCTGAAACTTGGTGATTGGCACAAGAGTAGGTTACAGTTTGTTTACACATCCAGTTAGTATGTTACGGTTCCCTGTATGTGCAGAAATCGAAATCATTAGGCTGAACTTAAAATATGTTAGGAGGCAGCTTTAGGCTAAATTTAAGGGCTGTAAACACAGTTATTTGAGACATTTACTCAGAGGCTTGGTATGTACCCATTATAAATGCTACAGAAAGGATTTTTTTTTTTTTTTTTTGAGATGGAGTCTCGCTCTCTTGCCCAGGCTGGAGTGCAGTGGCACAATCTTGGCTCACTTCAGCCTTCGTGTCCCGGGTTCAAGCAATTCTTCTCTCTCAGCCTCCCAAGTAGCTGGGATTACAGGTGCCTGCCACCACACCCGGTGAATTTTTGTATTTTTAGTAGAGATGGGGTTTCACCATATTGGTCAGGCTGGTCTTGAACTGACCTCAGGTGGTCCACCCACCTTGACCTCCCAAAGTGATGGGATTATAGGTGTGAGCCACTGTGCCCAGCCCAGAAAGGATTTTTATGTGAAAAAGTTCTAAGCCTTCTTTTTAGTGCTAAGATTTCATCATTTTGTTTGTGTACAGGAAGATAAATTTTGGTTTGATGTAGACCAAAGTAGGGAGATAAACTGAACACTGGTAATAGGCTGACTTTGGAAATCCATGGCACAATTCATTGGCACAGAGCTTTTAATTTTTCACATACCATTCATCTCTGTCTGTATACAAACTTTTCCTTCATATTTTTTATTGGAAAGTAATATCGCAATGCTTTATAATTACTGTACATGCTTAAGTGTTCATTTTCTGGAAGAATTTTATGCTTTGTGGTGAAACACAGAGGGTATTTTTCTTCTCACTCAGCAGGCTTACTTCCTGTTTCCATCTAGTGTCCTTTGTTTTCTTAATAATAATCTAAATACTTTAGTTCCAATTTTTTGTGACCAAAACCAGGAAAAAACATACTACTTAAAACTGTGTCTTCTGACAATTTAAGTTTAAATCAGGCTTTTAGTTAATAGCTATGAATTTAACTACTTTGAGCAGATTTCAAAGAATTTTAGTGATGGATCAAATTATTTTCATAGAAGTGGCTTTGCAAAGTTCTGTGGTTGTTAACTCTTTCTAAAAGTTAATTGTATTAACATTATAAACATATCCCCATTGGCAAAATGTCTATTATTAATTTTAAAGAAGAGGGAAAGTTAAATAAAATGTGATTTTCATGGTCTGGCTGAGTATATTTGAACAGTGCATGTAAGTTTCTTTGGAAAAAAAAAAGTCCAAATAATGATGTAACCAACTTCCTTCTGAAAAGTAACATGTATTTAATGTTTAAAGTACATTTACTGAAAACTTGGTGTTGTGTTCCATATAATTTTAGGGTAATATGGTATGAAACTTGAACTTGTATAGGAGTAAAGCTTCCCCATATTCTTGTAACTACTTTACAGAGTATTTATTGATACATTTTTGTGAATTATTTTAAACCTTCACCACTTTCCTTAAATCTCCAAATTCACCTCTGCCAACTCTCTACCTTTTTTTTTCTTTTAAACTGAGGTCAAGACCATCCCATGTGTGAACTGCCCACCTCACATTTTCCTCATCTTTCTGGTTTGAAAGGAAGAGATGTTCCTTCCCTTTTCTAAAACTTAACTCTTTCACTTCTTTCCTTGTTCCTGTTTGTTCTTGTCTTCCCCAAAGTTATTAGAGTGTGTGTGTGTGTGTGTGTGTGTGTGTGTGTGTGTGTGTGTGTCTTTTAAGGCAGGGTCTTGCTCTGTCATCTAGGCTGGAGTGCAGTGGCACAACCTCGGCTCACTGCAACCTCTGTCTCCTGAGCTCAAGCCATCCTCCCGCCCCAGCCTCCTGAGTAGCTGGGACTACAGGCACACGCCATCATACCTGGCTAAGTTTTGTATATTGTGTAGTGACAGGGTTTCACCATATTGCCTAGGCTAGTCTCTACCTCCTGGAGTAGAGCTATCCACCTCCCTCCCAAAGTGCTGGGATTACAGATATGAGCTGCCACACCTGACCTTAAAGTTATTACCCTTTAGAAAGGAATTTGTACTCACTGTCTTTGTAGTCTCTTGCTCTCCTCCTCTTGTTCCCATTATGTTGCAGAATTGCCAATCCCTTGACCATATTCACTGTCTAGCCCTTTTGCTTATTTTTAAAAAATTGACTATATCCTTTTTTTGAAACTCTATTCTGTTTCCCTGGGTAGATCTACTTCCTATTTTTCTTCCTGTGATTTTTGACTCCTTTTTCTTTGTCTAGCTAAACATAGGCATTCCTCCAAAGGTTTTGTTCTTGATTGTCTTTAATAACTCTTTACTTGTTTTCCCTTGGTCAGTGCTTTATTCTTGAGGCTCCAGTGTACTTAGATTGAAAGCTACTGATCTAGACCCTTGTAGTGATGTGACTCCTTGGCTGTCTATGATTGAGATGCTGTGATGGTTAATTTTATGTGTCAGCTTGACTAGGCTATGGGGTGTCCAGATATCTGATCAGACATTATTCTGCGTATGTCTATGAGGATGTTTTTGGGTCAGATTAATGTTTGAGTTGGTCAGCTAGATAAAGCAAATTCCCTGCTTAATATGAATGGACCTCATCCAATTAGTTGAAGGCCTGAAGAATGACCCTCCCAAGAGTCAGGGAGAAACTCCTCCTGCCTGACTGCCTTTAAGCTGGATCATCAATTTTCTTTCCTGCCTTTGGACTAAAACAGAAGCATTGGCCCTTCCTGAGTTTTGCAACTATGTCATTGGCTCTCCTTTGTCTCAAGCTTGCCAAGTGCAGATCAGGAGACTTGTCAGCTCATAATTGCATAAGCCATTCCATATATATGAAAATAAAGAGATGTCCCAGTTCTGTGCCTCACAGTTACAGGCGCTTATGTCTCCCTTAGCTTCCCAAGAGACTGTTTCCTCTTAACGGAGCTAGACGCAAAGACTGCTTTGACCGAGAATTTGCTCTCTCAGTGATCCTTATGGGTGCTGACAGCAGTTAACAGAGAGAGTTCCCTGTAAAGAATTACAGAAACTGGATGATCCCTAAATCTTTGTCTCTAGCTCTAGAATATAGTATTTCTGGAGTAGAACATTTCTAGATGATGACCTAAACATCTACATGGATTTTCAAACACAGCGTAATGGCCGGGCATGGTGGCTAACGCCTGTAATCCCAGCACTTTGGGAGGCTGAGGCAGGTGGATCATGAGGTCAAGAGATCAAGATCATCCTGGCCAACATAGTGAAACTCCATCTCTGCTAAAATACAAAAAATTAGCCGGGCTTGGTGGCACGTGCCTATAATCCCAGCTACTCGGGAGGCTGAGGCAGGGAAATCGCTTGAACCCGGGAGGCGGAGGTTGCGTGAGCTGAGATCACACCATTGCACTCTAGCCTGGCGTCAGAACGATGCGAGAACTTTGTATCTTCCCCTGCAAACTTCTTTCTTTGTTTCATGTATTGGCTAATGGTGTTGGTAGTGTTTTCTTATTATCATATATCTTTTTTTCTTTCCTCCGCTCCTCCCCCTCCCCCCCCTCCCCTTTTTTCTGTTGCCAGGCCGGAATGCGGTGGCACAATCTCTGCCCACTGCAACCTTTGTCTCCTGGGTTCCAGCGATTCTCCTGCCTCAGCCTCCCGAGTAGCTGGTACTACAGGCATGTGCCACCATGCCCAGCTAATTTTTGTATTTTTAGTAGAGACAGGGTTTCACCATGTTGGCCAGGATGATCTCAATCTCTTGACCTTGTGATCCACCTCCCTCGGCTTCCCAAAGTGCTGGGATTACAGGCATGAGCCCCCACACCTGGCCTTATATACCTCTTTCATCTGTTAAAAAATTTGTGTGGGTATACAATGTGAGGATTGCAAATATTAATCATTTGTTGACTTCACCATTAAATAAATTGGGCTAGAAAGGGGAGACAAGATGTGAATGTGTATAAATGCAGTACAAAATAGAAAGTCTTGAGTGCCACAGCAGAAAAGTCTGTAAGATCGATGGAGAAAAGAGAGTTGATGCTTTGGTTTCTTTGTGTGGAGTTTGGAGGTGGAATTGGAGTATGGGTTAAAGGGATAGATGTAAAATATATGTATTTTTTTATTCCAGAAAGAGTAGAGGGAAAAACCTAAAACTGTTAATGTTTGAGGTGAAATATTGGCTGCCTAGCTGTTTTTTACCCTTTATGGACAAAACACTTGAGTTAACTTTCCAGATTCTATTCTTACCTTGATGTATGACTAGATAATTATTATATTCAGTTTTTGTCAATTCACACTCGTAATTTGAATAAAAGGAAAGACCTAATTCATGAGAGGCACTGCAAAAAAATGCAACTATTATTATTTTTTAAAAATCCTAAAATGCCACCTAAGGAGATTCAGAATCTGTTTTTAAAGTAAGTAAAACATGAAGAACAGTTCTTCAGGGAAAGATGATTCTTGGGTCAAGCAAAGCTTCAGGTTTTCCACAGCACTGCTCCCACAAAGGTCACAATGTTATTTTTCACATTGTGTTTTTAAATTTTTTAGGATATTATTTTGAGAGACAGATTGACATGGTGATTAAACGTGGCATTGAAACCAGACTACCTGGGTTGAAATTCACACTCTGCCTATATTAGCTATATGACCTTGTGAGTTAATCTGTTCCTTGTTTTTTTCATAAAATGGGAGTTATAATAGTTCCCATCTAATAGAGCTTTTTTGATTTTATGATTTCTATGACAAATTCACTGGTTATATGTAAGTGAATTTTAGCTTATTTTTGGGGAACCAGAAGTTCACATTGAACTAATGACTGAATGCTTCTAAACTGAATACAAAAATACAAAATTCAACGAAATGCTATTCATGTTTTCAAGGAGCTTTCACATTAGAACAAATATAAAACAGGATATAGCAATACAACATTTGGTTCAGACTAAGTACTTAGATGTACAGGGAGAAGAATTCCTTCATTCTGAGTAATCATGAAGGGCATTTAAGTTGCATTCAGTTGGACCTTAAAAAATTGATAGATTTTTGACATATATGGTAAGGGAAATTTAAGAGGAAGGTGAAAGGAAAGGTCCAGAGGCAGGATAGCTCAATTTGTGTTTTATAGGAATAGGATATGATTCAAGCTAACTGGAACATAGAAATCTTTAGGGAAGTTCTGGGAAATAAGATTAAATTAGATTGCAGCAGATTTGGAATGTGAAACCAGAGGATTTGCTAGGAAATATAAAACTCCATTCTTTAGAGTAATATAGTCTGTTTGCCACAGTGGTTGCTTCTGTAATACAAATTGATTGACATGTGATTGGTAACTATGAGACTGTTCTCAGTATAGTGGGGACGTAGCAATAGTTCAGACATAATCATTCCCAGCATATTAACTTTTTTGAAATAATCAGAAACAAACTTCCCACAACCTAAGAGAAACCTCTAGCACTATGTGAAGATATTAGGAAAACACTAAGAATTCTGTAGAACTTTTTGAGACGGAATTTTGCTCTTGTTGCCCAGGCTGGAGTGCTGTGGCGCTATCTTGGCTCACTGCAACCTCTGCCTCCCAAGTTCAAGTGATTCACCTGCCTAAGCCTCCCGAGTAGCTGGGATTATAGGTGCCTGTCACCACACCTGGCTAATTTTTGTATTTTTGGTAGAGATGAGGTTTCACCATGTTGGCCAGGCTGGTCTCGAAATCCTGACCTCAGGTGATCTACCTGCCTTGGCCTCCCACAGTGGTACTGTACTTTTAACTTCATTGCAATTGGTGTTGACTAGAAGCATATGCCCTAAAGAACTCATATCTCAAATGAGAGCCCCAGAGTTTTAGGCTTCAAAGGATGTAATGCTTGGTGCAAATGGGAGCAGACATTTAGCTGTGCTAATATTTTTATAAGGACATGTTATTGTTTTAGTTAGGGTCTTGACTACAGAGTTATATTGATACAAAAATTTATTTTATTTTTATTTTTAGAGATGGGGTCTCACTGTGTTGCCTGGGCTGGCCTTGAACTTCTGGGCTCCAGTGACCCTCTTAATTTAGCCTCCTGGGTACCTGGGACTACAAGTATGCAATACCATACTTGGCTACATTGATAATTCAGTAGTCCGCCTTAACTCTCTTTTCCCCAAGAGACTTGTTACTTTTAGTTGTGGTTTTGTAGGACTCAAGGTATTTATTTTTTTCTCCAAATGCGTATATCATATTCTAGCAGAAAGGGCTCTGACATATATTAAAAGAAGGAAACTCATAAAGGAATTGTTGCGCTAAATTTTCAGTTTAATTTTCTGATGCAGAATCATCTTGAGTGCGGAGGCAGGCAGATTACTTTAGCCCAGGAGATTGACATCAGCCTGGGCAACATGGCAAAACCCTTTATCTACAGAAAATACAAAAATTAGCCAGGTAGGGTGGCCCATGCCTGTAGTCCCAGCTACTTGGGAGGCTGAGGTGGATCACCTGACTTCAGGAGGTCAAGGCTGCAGGGAGCCATGATCACATGACTGTACTCTAGCCTGGGTGACAGAATGAGTACTTGTCTCAAAAAAAAATTTCTGTGTGTGTGTGCCATGGTCACTGAAATCTGTTACAGCTCTTGAAAGGTTTGCACTTCGTTCTCACTGAATTTTGAATTGAGAATCTTCCAATTCTAATTTTAAAGGAAATTTGTATTTGAAATTTGCACCAAATCAAATACTTTTATGTAGTATCAAAACACTCTTAATGGACCCTGCTGTTTGGCTATGCTTGGGTGGTGAATTGGTCTCCCTAAAAGTTGTGAACAGATTTTGACCAGATGTAGACTTAACTTTTGAGAGACTGTGAGTATGTTTGTATAACTTTATCAACCTAGAAAATGCCCATTCTCTTACATAAAGAACCATCTGCTTTCTTGGAATTTGGGGCCTAGTTGAATATATAGAATTTCTGGCTTATTAGAAGAGTCCCAAATGGGCTTCATCTCTTCATTTTCTTAAAACAGAGTAGTCTTTTAATTTCATTTAGCTGTAAAATTTCTGAAGTGTTTATTTTAGGAATATTTTGAATGGAAAGGTTTTTAGCCTTCCATTCTTACTTACCAATACAGCCTGTTTCTACTACTGAGCAAGTAAAACCAATGAACTAAAATAAGGCTTAATTGACATTACTTTTACAAAGATAAAAATACACAATTTAAACATTTGATATGTTTTTTTTTTTTTACCTCCATAGCTTTGTACATATTTTCATAAAAGTGTGTTTGTGCTGTGCTGCTGTGTAGCATTTTGTGCATCTTCCACTTTTAAGATAAAAACACTTTTAATTGCAGAAAGACCCAAATGGGACCAGTAGTTTGCCAACTTCAAGTTCTCTTCTTCAGGAAGTTGAAGTACAGAATGAGGAGATGGCAGCTTTTTGTCAATCCATTATAAAGTAAGGAATTTTTCTTTATAAATGTTCGTTTGAAAAATTGACTTGCAAACCATCTAGTGCTAATAATTCTAAAATTTTAAAAATTTTAATTATTTTCTTCTTGTGGCTAAAATTTCAAGTCAAAGAGTTAATTGGCATGTTACCACAAACTACAGTTGAACTTGTATCTTCACCTGTTAGGTTTCTTAATGTTTAGAAGAAAAAATTGAGGTCAGACAGTAGACTGATACTATAATAACCAGTGAAAATATGACCTACCTGTAAGTTTCAGTATACTTAAAAAATGCCTACTTTTGTTTTAGAGAGACTTAATTTTGCTATAAACTTTCTAGCATTCAAAATACTGTTCTACATATTTAAGAACTGATATTATAATAGGCAAGTTTAGAAGAGCAAATATATTTTCTGAAGTTTAGAAAAACACATGTATCAAATATTCTCTTGATCTTAAATGTGTCTAATATTCATTATAGATGAGGAAGCTGAGACTCAGAGAAGTAACCTAACGAAGTTTACTTGGCTATTCAGTAGTATCAGTAATAGAACCAACTCTCTTTTGCTTCTGGTTAAGCACGCCCATTATAGCACTATATTAGTCATGACTTCTGTTACAAGTGCTAGAAACCCATCTTGACCTTAAAAAGGGTCATGCCTTTGTTCACAAATCCAAATAGCAGGAAGAGGAAGGATGGGGCAGAGTTCACTAACAGCAAGATTCAGGAATTCAGCTGCTGTAAATCATCATCCCTCCTTCCTTCGATTCTCCTTGTCCACTCCCTTTCCTTTCCTTCTCCTTCGTCACTTTTCTTCCTCTGCCTTTCCTCCATGCAATTTTAATGATCTCAGTAGCAGAGACAAAAAAGGAGTCCCCTTAGCTAGCCAGATAGGAAAGTCTCACAGGGGGAAAGAGTGGAACAACAAATCTTGTGGCCAAGAGGATGAGAGATGTGTTATCTGAAAAAGGGAAGTAGATCACCACTGGGAGATTTTTTTTTTTTCTGAATCCAGCATTGTCTTCAGTGTGGTCTACTTTAAGTATAGCAGGATTTGGGGTTCCCAGATCATTTTTGAGTATGTACATTATTTTAATGTTAAAGGACTTAATATTTAACAAGACTTTCTGGACCATTGATGATATTTTATTAAAACTCTGCCTTCCTTTATATTACCTTTTAACCAACATTTCTTTTCTTCAGAATACCTTAGGAAAAAAAATATTATCTGTAGAGTCACTTTTTCTTGGCAAAAGTTACTCTCCCCAAACAAGCCTTGTATTTTTCTGTTAGGCCATGTTAAGTAACTACTACATTTAAGCTTTGCAAGTTGAAAAGTTAGGCTCTCTGAGACCTACCTTTTTTCTCCCATTTGAATCTTAGAGCTATTTATACAAACTCTGCCACTAATTGAAAATGATTGTTTTTGTTCATACACACACACACACACTCACGCATACTTATGTGATATGAAACTGCAAATGGACTAAAGAGAGAATGAGTTCTTTTTGTAATTTTATTTTCATTAGTAGACTATGATTGCAACAGATATTAGAGCAGTAAGAGGTAGTATAGGTTTTTTGAAGCCACGTTCTGGAAACTTCTCTTGTTTCCCTGTGGTGACTGTGGAGATTGAGGTGAGATGTCCTTTGAAATTAGTGGCTCTGTTTTTTCCAGTATGCTCATTTTGCAGTGGATTTTTTAAACAACTATTGAGGTGGCCGTGCATGGTGGCTCACACCTGTAGTCCCAGCACTTTGGGAGGCCGAGTTGTGTGGATCATCTGAGGTCAGGAGTTCAAGACCAGCCTGGCCAACGCGGTGAAACCCTGTCTCAACTAAAAATACAAAAAAATTAGCTGGGCATAGTGGCAGGCACCTGTAATCACAGCTACTTTGGGAGGCTGAAGCAGGAGAATCATTTGAACTTGGGAGGTGGAGGTTGCAGTGAGTTGAGATCGCACCGTTGCACTCCAGCCTGGGTGACAAGAGCAAAACTCTTGTCTCCAAAAAACCCAAGTATTTAGGCTTTTAATTAGAAAGCCAATTCTTTACTTTTTGTATTCTTTATTCATTTAAATTCAGCTATGAAATTAGTGTCAGGCTGTCAGAATGATATTTGTTTATAGTTAAGGTAAAATATAAACCAGACTTGGAATTTAGTGCCAAGTCTAGGTCTTGGTTTTTGTTGTTGTTGTTGTTGCTCATCTGTGAAATTAAAGAGTTGGACTAGTGATTTCCAGGATCTTTTTCAGTTTAAGATTCTATAATACATTGATGCAGGAATACTTTTCATTATTACTGAGTTTTTTGTTTCCTTTTTTTTTCTTTTACACCTACTGTAATTCACAAAGCTTGCTATATCTTCTCATTATAGGTGCTGAAAAAATTCTTTTTTTTTTTTTTTGAGACAAAGTTTTACTCTTGTCCCCAAGGCTGGAGTGCAGTGGCGTGATCTCAGTTCACTGCAACCTCTGCCTCCTGAGTTCAAGTGATTCTCCTGCCTCAGCCTCCCGAGTAGCTAGGACTGCAGGCATGTCCCACCACACCCGGAATTTTTTTTGTATTTTTAGTAAAGATGTGGTTTCACCATGTTGGCCAGGCTGCTCTTGAACGCCTCACCTCAGGTGATCCTCCCACCTTGGCCTCACAAAGTGCTGGCATTACAGGCGTGAGCCACCACACTGGGTTGAGAAAGTTCTTCTAATAGTATTAAATACCAGTAGAAGTTATTGCCACTTTATTTGTGGTCCTTTAGGATAAAATGAGAAACTCACACTACACCTGTCTTTCTGAATAGCTTTCTGGTCTCTTTTCTTCATATATATAATATTCATATATTCATATATATAATATTTATATCCTATAATAGTATCTTGACCCCAAGAACTTCCTATATGTTTTCAAGGACTTCAGCTCTCCTTTTGGTTAATTTTATTCTAAAGAGTGCTGACTGTACTTTCCTATAGAATAGTGTTAATTCAGTTGAAATCTTTCAAAACCCTCATTTTTATCTTGTTTTTATCTTCTGATTTTGCATGATTGGTTATCTGTGCAGAATTTTAGTCTGATTGAGCACACAAAAGTAGAAAAATAAACCATAAAGGATTTTTTTTTTCTTTGAGACGGAGTTTCGCTCTTGTTGCCCAGGCTGGACTGCAATGGCGCTATCTCAGCTCACCGCAACCTCTGCTTCCCAGGTTCAAGCTAATCTCCTGCCTCAGCCTCCTGAGTAGCTGGGATTACAGGCATGCGCCACCACACCTGGCTAATTTTGCATTTTCAGTAGAGATGGGATTTCTCCATGTTGATCAGGCTGGTCTCAAATTCCAATCGCAGGTGATCTGCCTCC